>JBCJKH010005200.1:0-18012 GCA_039877255.1 Loriculus beryllinus | reverse complement strand
CCCTGGCAGTGTTCAAGGCCAGGTTGGACACAGGGGCTTGGAGCAAGCTGCTCCAGTGGAAGGGGTCCCTGCTCGTGACAGGGGCTGGAACTGGAGGAGCTTTAAGGGAAGCTCATCCAACTGCAGTGATCCTGAAAGTCTGTTCTGAGAGGGCAGGTTCCATGCTCTTGTAATGCCTATTCATATGCCCTAAGCCCTTAGTTCAGTTTCTACAGTAGGAGAAAAAATGGGCCATGTGATTAGTTCTGGCTTCCTTTTTATTAAATCAGACCCTCATGTGACTCCTTGACAGAACTGAATGATAGGATCAAGAGGTAACACTCCTTACACCTCAATTTGGAATGCCTTATTCTTGGGAAAACTCTTTCCATTACAAAGAGTCTGCTCAGATGAGCTGTGTTTAGTTTCCAGCTGACACGACAATTCTCTGTATGCTGTTGAGTAAGTCATTTGATCGAGTAAGCCACTTGATCTCCAGGTGCCTCAGTTTCCCATTCCTTCTCAGTGAAGCTCTCACTTTGGGCAGCCACGGCACCCACCTGACTTCACCTCAAGGCACTATCATAACAGAAAATAAATATTAATTACAATTAGGAGTGCTTGGACGTGCAGGGCAACCTGTGGCCTGTCATGAATATGAACTTTGAAACTACAGTTGTGTAAAGCTCAAAACCACCACACACATTTATCAAAGACACCATCATGCAGCAGCAACTCCATCGATTTTCCAGACTCACTGAATCATAGAATGGTGAGGGCTGGAAAGGACCTTAAGATCATAACTACTGTCCTAGCCTTGCAAGGTGATTCCTTGTCATGCACTTTGTTTTGTATGTTAGAAAACTGGCAAACACAATGGTATGAGAACTCTGTCAATGTGTCAGTTTATGTCAAACAAACCCCTCTGAATTCATGACAAATATAAAGTCAAATGTTTTCATGAAGATATTAATAATCTGTGAATACAAGTAAAAGCTCATGACATTTGTCTTTTATTGGTGCTAGCAATCAGTATTCTCTATATGCAGATGGCAAAACCCTGGTAAGCCTTTGCTGGATTATTAGTGAGTCTAGATCGGATATGGGCATCTTACTCAAAGGAGTACATAGAACTGTGGATACTCTGCCCTTTTCTCCCTATAAACATTTGTCAATTCACTCACCAGCTGCTGCTCAGTGTATACACATGCCCAGACTAATGTTAGCTGAGGCTGCAATATAGCTATGTTAAATAATTTTATCTGATTTGTTGGATGATGGTATTTCTAATGGAAAACAACATGGTAATTTCAGAATGTTACTGATTAGATGAAAATGATATTGCATCAAAGTTACTTCCTTAATTTATTCTGAAAAAAACAAGAAGGATTTCTCTATTAAGATGCTTAATTAAAATCTATCTCTCGCCATACAAAATCTATACTTCAGGTCCTGCATGTCATGTCTGAAAAGAACAAAGGCTGATTAGCATCTTTTACACTCTGCTTTGCTTTTTGTCACTTACACATTCATTACAGCAATTGCAGCCAGGTTGCGAAGGTCTGAGAGAAAGGGTGCCAGTACACGGACTGCCTGAGCACAGGCAGAACAACAAGAGAATGCAGCTGAGCTTTTTAGGTTTATAAAGAAAATAGGGGGAGTGGATGGAGTCCAGATGGGATTGGGATGAGGTGTGATGGGGAACAGTTTGTACTTGGAGGGAACCTGTGAGAAACACATCACATAAATAAGGTTACAGGAACTGATGCTGAAATCAAACTTCTCCATCACTCACCCAGACATAGAAATAAAGTAGGGAAAAAGGCAACGTGAGCACCAGCAATATGGCACATACACACAGAGTGTGTAAGTTTGCTTGCGCAAACTCTCACCAACAGGCTCCTATGAATCAGAGGGGAAGAAAAACTAAATTCCATCTCTTTCACAGTGAAGCAGTGAATTACATGTTGATGAATTGTAAAAACCCAGATTTCCCAGCCCTTAGAGCCTCTTTTCTTAACATATTACCTGCAGAAAAGTCTGAGACCTCAGAATCCATATTACTACACAGTAATGTAAATGTAATTTCATTTTTGTGTCTTAAAAAAGCAAAGTGCAAATAAAAAAAGAGATGTCTTCACACTGAAACAAAGGCAACACCAAGTTTATCTGACTGTACAGTCCCTCATAGAGAATAATTTCTTTTAGCCACATGCCATTTAATTTTGCTGCACTACATGTTTTATACATACACAGCTGAAGATTAGAACATCTATTGTCTGATAACTCGTTGCTCAATTAATTGGTTTGTGTTTAGCTAAGTGGCTATTTCTCAGTGGGGACTAACCACACACCAGCCATGAACTTTAAAGTAAACCCAATTATTAGCTAACAGTAAAGAAACAATCTTGAAGGCACCTTAAAGAATGCAAATCTTCATTGTAAGCTGCTGAATAGGAACGCACAAATAGGAAGATGTCAGCAGGTGAAGTTTCCTTGCACAGAGAAGAAAAATATGCACAAACCCAGCTTTCCCTCTACCTTCACAGCAGTAACAGTCTATTGAAGAGACAGACCTCAGGTTTTTTTACCTCTCATCACTAAGAATGATACCCTGCTGGCTGCAATCAAGATCCATGAACTCAGGGCTTCAGGAGTGTGAATGCTGAGATCCCAGGACTGGCCTTGTTCAGCTCTAAGAGTTTCATACCTATGCTCGGCATCCCACATTGAGGCCTTGCACGTCAGCCTGGGCTATTGATTCTCATTTCTAGCTTCATTTTTAGTTTTATTACCCTCACATCACTATACAGCAGTGAAGCATTCAGCTAAATTTAAGCCATTTATATCACATTTCAGTAAATACGGAGTGGATAACTTAAAGCTGTAAGGCCAAGGTGTTGCACTGACAAGCAGTAAGAAAAGTGCTCTCACACCTCACAGCTTTCATCTCCCTCTAACCTTGTCTCACAAGCACTGTCAGAAACTCAGCCTGTCTGATAGAACTCCTCAGCATCTGTAAAACTTTCCTTTATTATAAGCAATCAAGCTGAAATTTTCATGTTATTTGACAATATTTTACCTGCATTCTCTCAGAATTCAAGTTCTCTTCTTTATTTGCCACATGCACATCACTCTGATAATCCCTCTTCTATATATTGATGTTCTTTTACATATTTGTTCTTCATACGTTATGTACATCAAAATGCCATCGAATGCCAGGGCAGGAGCAACAGGATAGCTGTATGCACTTATTCTGTGTGATTAATACTGAATGCAGCCTTGCTCATAATATTCTTGTGTATGATTTTACCTGTAAGTTATTACAAATGGTCTGAATATTTTCATTTCAAATTACCCTGAAGATGTCGTAGTGTTTTCTTATTTCTAATATAAGTTTTTCTATCTGTCATCATTTGTCAGTGGTGTCTAGGGCAGAAAACATCCATCTGTACAAAGAGGATCCCCCTTAAAACAGTAAATGCTTTTAAAGCTGAAATGCTGTATTCAGGATTCTAACCTGAAGACCTCTGAGCTTCTTGAGGAAGGCACCATGTTTTCTTCATTTATAGTCAAAATTCAGCATAATCTGGAAAGAAAAGAGATAAAAATATCACTGATTTAGATTGCAAGTTCTAGTGCTTTTTGTAATACACAGGGTTTCCATGCCCACATAAGTCTTCCTCAACATTCACATCATTTATATGAATTTGGAGTTTGTGCTTAAAACCAAACCCGTTCCCCCCCCAAACCCAGAAGATCCACCCAGATCCTCAACCAGCACAGCCTGATCCTTTTCCTGCTCTCTTAGATCATAACTCTAAGGCTTTTGATTCTCTTAGTCTTGAAACTATAAAAATCTTATTTCTATAAGCTCTTTTATTGTCACCCTCATAGTCAGTGGTGTCATTTTCATTCATATCATTCTGTAGGGATGTAAGAGGAAATGAACCAGACAGAACAGAGCTATAAATAAGATGCAGCTACCCTATTTCAAGTGCAGATTCAACAACATTCTTTAAGCTCACAAAAATACAATTTGGGAATTATGGGAAGTTTTCTTCTTACTGGAGTTCTGAGATTAGCTTTCATGCAGTGGTCACCCTTTATTATTGACTTATGTGAATAAAAGCTGCATTTGCTTAGAAGTAGCTCTATGAGTACAAACAGAGCAAGCTCACACTGCATGTATATCTTAGCTTATGCTTATGAGCAAAAGAATTTGAGAATCAAGCTCTTAAATACAAAGGATTCCACTTAGAATTACTTAAAATACTAATATAAAGAGTCTTCAGGTTAAAAAAAGGTATTCTCACAGCAAATGGATTACCATTGGTTTCTTAGAGGCTTGCTGGGCAACACCATGGATTGTTTGCTTTACAGCAAGAGATGTACAATACTGGTTACTTTTTAGCATGGAATTCTGAAAAAAACCCCCAAACCAAATGGACAATTGTCCACAGGGAATTTTGCTGGGCTGACAAAACATTACAAATACCAGCTTTCTGTAAATCCTTAAGAACACTTGTCTGTCTAACCGTGGATGCAAAAGACATCCTTCAGACATCAGTCCCTCAGAACATCACTGCTGGCACTTAGAATGAGTTGGAGCTGTGAAGACTCTAGGATCTGATAATTACAACTCATGGATTTGCTGAAGTAGAACTGATTCTGTACTTTACTACCCTCTCCAAGCCATTCATCCGTTGAATTAGGGTAACCAGACAGAACTTTAAGTTAGAAGGAGTAGGCTGTGCTGAAATAAAGCATTAATGAAAATGAGGATTTAACAATCTGGAGAGCAACCTGACAGTACAGCTAAAACCTCAGGGGAGCAACAACAGTAACCCTGAGTGTCTCACCTGTAATTAAAGCGCTGATAAGCCCAGGTAATGCTGCTTATTAATATTCAATGCAAAAATAGGAGAGGAAGAGGCAAACATGGAATAACAATATTGGGTCCGACCTCTCTCCATACACATTCATTTCCCATATCCCACATAGACAGCAGCATCTCTGACCTAGAGGCCAAGCCAAGCATTATGCTGTAAACTGTCACCAATGAGCTAAAGTGGCCACATTTTGTGGAAGTTTAAGGAAGGGGAATTTTCTGCTCTTGCTAATTTATTCTGGGAAGACGTTGGTATCTAAGGATGAGGTTTTTGTCACATTATGCATCACTGAGACACTCCAGAGAGGAATGATATTAAAAACCCCAAGAACTGCTTGTTGCCCTAGGCATGTGCCTGTTTTGTTGCCAGTTTGTTTCATGCATAATAGCTCTGTTAGCTCTACAGCCTGAAAATAAAGCAATGAAATGCACTCTGCAGGTGCCTTTGGGACCCTCATGATGCTTTAGGAACAGGGAACCTCTTTGAGACCTATTACTGGTGATACTCTTTGACCTGTTATGGTGTAAGTTCCACTAGCAACATGAGTGGTGCTGAGCCATGGGGATGGGTGGAGAGCAGCTGCTGCAGAGTAAAGTTAGACTGTTAAAGTAGGTTTAGATTAGATATTAGGAAGAAATTCTTTATTGTGACAACTTTCTGCTTATTTTTGACAGTAAAACCATTAGAGATGATGCTATGACTGGAAATCTAGAGAGTATTTAGTGTTCAAGGATTCCAAATGTTAGTATTTCTCCTTTAGCCTCTTTTATGGGAACTATTAACTGTAATTTAAGTCCAAACTGTTAAAAGCAGTATCCAGATTTAAGGATTCTTTCACTCCAATTAGAAATAATTTCTAGCTGCACTTCAATGGACAGGCTTTTACCTTTTGTTACAGTGGAAAATCACTCATCCACTGTAGAACAGGACATCTGCATAGATTTGTTTCTTATTATCTTTAATGGTATTGGCAAATACAGAGTTAACACATTTCTGCTATATACCAACTTCTAAGAAAATTACAAGTTTATGTATTCGGTTAAACCAAAGTTACAATTTAATTAACATACTAGCAGAATATTCAAGGCTGATGTCACCTCATCACTCACGCTACACTTGGAGGCATAAAGGAAGATCTTCTGACTTCACTCACAAGCAGAAATATCATCACTGCAATCTTTAACGTGCTGGAAGATGCTAACACACGAAAGGCTGACCTGTGCTTTCAAGAGAGTTTTCTTTCTACCATTTTTAAGCTCTATTTTCAATGCCTTCCTGGATGTGTAACTGTGCATACACAGAAAATATAACTCAGCACTGAGAAAAAAAAGACTTAATTATTTTATCTCAAAACATTTGCTTACAGAGGAATAATGGTGAACAATGTCAAATATTCACTATTACACAATTTCACTGGTGGTCCCTGTCAAACACAAAGTTAACCTAAAATGGAGAGCTGAGTGATATTTTTCCCCCTGTGGTTTCTCTTCACTGACTCCCTGAACCATGTAGTCAAGTCAGCTTGTGTGGGCTCTGACCTCTTAGTTCTCTGCAGGCCACAAGATCATGACCTTATGAAAACTGTTTCTCCTTTTTCTGCCACTGTGGATCGCATTCTTAGCTTAGTGGAGAAGAAATTTTCCAGAGAGTTATCACCATTTGTGGAAAAACCAACTCAACTAACAGATCAGAACAGAAAAGGCATCTTGTCTTTCATTAGTTTGCATGCATATATTATAAAGCTTTTTCTGCTCTAAACAGCAAACTAAAAAGAAAGGCTAAATGTTGGCCTGCTACAAGCATGGCTGTGCTGTGGGATGAAACTCACCCATCAGTGAAGTGATGCAGGTCCTCCTGTGTATAATTGTGTCACATGCTTCAATTTTCCTTGTCAATGGACAATTTGGAAAGTTACTGCTGAGGAACCATCTGCCATCTCCCATCATCATGGCTTTAAAGAGTACTATGTAGCCTTTATCATGTGAGGCTTCATCAGGTGATGTCCATCCACGCTGATGCTGGGAGAGCCTCATCTGCTTTTCCTCAATAAACTCCAAACTTGGTTCTAAGGCCTACAAAATGTAAGAAACATAGGTAGATTCACAACCTCCATACACTAAAGTTAGCTGGTGTCCTCTGCTCCCTGCCTATCACAGTGCTGCCCTGGAAGGGTAACTAAGGGTAAAAAACCTGCATTCAAAAACCCCACAGGCAACTGTGATGCCTCATGACCATGAAGAGATCAGGAGAAACATTTAAACCAATGTTCTGTAACAAACAAACCCATGTATTTTTGGATCCAAGTGTGTTTCTTCCTTCTCTCTCTTCCTTTTAAACACCAGTAGTAATCTGGAGAAGAAACCCCCATCACTAAGCTAATCATAATTTGTGCAGTTCTCAAGTTTTCTGTCATTTTAGGGAATAATGTTGTCTAGCAAGTCCAACAGCTCTCTAGCAAGACTAGACTCTCCATTAATGTTAATGCAGCTATACTAAGAGGATTCACTCCAAAACCTCTGACTATATTCTGAGGGAAAACTGGTATTATGAGCACTGGTTTTATGTTTATTAGCTTTTTCTTTACTAGCTTGACCCTCATTTTTTTTCAGCTCCACTTCAGTGACCATATATAATCACAGAAATATATTTTACATTCAGCCTTTATATCAGCCCCTGGCCCCTTTGGGCTGCTTCTAGTACCTCCCCACTCACTGCTCCAGAATATATTATAAAAGCAATTTTGGCCAACTGCTCCCACAAGAGTGGGCTATGTCAATGTCTTGCGTTGATGTAGCTGGACGAAGGAAGGAGACTCTATTTGTGTTTCCCTCATGCCTGATGCACACCACCTCAAAGAAATTGCTTTCATGTGCTTTACTTTGATGAGGGGAACACAACTTCTATTTTCTGTGGGTTGGTTTTTTTTTTGCCTTGAAAAGTTATAAAGATTTTTGCACCAGGAGCTGTATGTACTTGCAATGAACACAAGGAGTGTGCAAACTTCAAGTCAATTTGGCTCCTCCATGCTCCTTCCATGCATAAAGAAGATACCAACTGAATTTAGTTTGCTCTTTGTTGTACACAGGTGAACAGGCTGGTGACCACTTCAGTACAAGCACGGCTCCTTTAAAAACACATTAATATTGCAGCAGCACACATTTAAGTTCATGCACACTGATTTTTGCAGTAGAAATCAAGAAATCAGCTTAAAACAAGCATCTGGGATGACTGAAAGAAAGGCTGAAATAATCAGAAACACACTCATGTCAAGAGACTCAAGAACTGTGACACCAGGTAATTAAATGTTTAGCTCAGTGGTAGTCATTTTTTCCCCTTTTTCTTCTTTCACATGGCATCAGTATTGCATTGCAGAAATGACTGGGTTTTAGCCACCACCATTCCATGGGGAGGTTTGTCTTAACCTGGTTGACAAAATGTTTCATAATTCAAAGGGGTTTTGGTGGATTTTTCCCACACATCTATGGGGCTTTCACACCACTACTTCCATTTGCAAGAAGCCAGGTACCCTCCCTGTATTCCTCAGAGTGCTGTAAAAACAAACTGTACAGAAGGCAGGCTCCCATCAAAAAGTGGACTCTAAAACATAACAGGGACAGGCTGGAAACATGCAGCTTGTAGTTATGCCTGTAACAAAAACCACAGATGCTGTAGAATACACAGATATCAGTGATAGTAATGGACTGGTTATCTTTATATGGAAAATTATGTTACATGGATCTTTCTTTGTCCCCCAAACTATTTGAGCTGAAAATGCATTTAACAGAAACATGGGATTTAGAATTTGAGTACATTACAGTAGGATGATCGGATGTAAAATCCTCACAGCTCTGTTTCTCATTTTCACTTTAAACCATTTTGGGTTTCTTTCCATTTTGACTTTACTGTCTCCAGTCCTGCAAGCCAGCTGCTGACAAATCTCCCCATTTCTGGGCCAAATGGAGTCATGAGAGCCCTTTTACATGTGTATTGTGCTGTCATACCTCCACACTGTCTCCTCCTTGTATCAGTAGAAGCAAGCTTGCAGAGCAGCACTCAGTGAGAACGTTGCCTCTGGCACATTCAACAGGAGTTGGTAATGTCAAGGAAAGATTATTGAGCAGGGCAGAAAGCCTGGCTCTCTTCTCCAATGTTACAAATACATGGTGAAAGTGCAGGATGAGTTTTGTACTACCCAATAAAACTGTTTTGGAGAGGACCACAGAAATTGAGAAGTGCTATGTCAAGATTTTACACATGCTCTGAAACGCAGGGGAATGATGGTCTGGTTGATGCACAAAAGGAGTCAACAGGGATTTCCTCTTAGCACAGCAGTATTCAGCATGCTACACTACTTCTTCAAACATTGTCTCAGACTTCCCCTCCTTTGACATTTGGAAGCAAACTGGCCTTCGGATGCTAGGGCAGAGACATAAATACTTGATCTGCCCCAACTCCTCAGAGCTCCAGGTTTCTTCTAATACCAACAAGAGGATTTTTTCCTATTGATTGCTTCTTGCAATTGAGCTTACGAAATAGAACTTCCCTCAAATGATTCTTCCAAGTAATCTGATAGAAAACTAACCTTGTTATATTTATTGACAGAACATTGAAATAAATATTATAGGTCTGGAGGGAATGTTTCAGGTCATTGATTATTTTTTTTTTAAAGGAACTAACAAATGCACTGTATTCCCTTTGGTAAATTATGCTGGGAATAATTGGAAAAATGCTTACCTTGTTCAGACTGCATCTCAAACCCAACTTCTTCCCATCCCCAAAGAGCAGGCACCCTCTGAATAAATGTGATCTTGAGCAAACAATTTGCAATTTTAATTGCTCGCAGAATTCTCCTTCTGTGCTTGTGCAGGAAATGAAAAGAAACCAGTTTGTGCCTTTATCTGCAGCAGGGAGAAGACGTGAAGTTTGGAGCATGTCATCTGTTACTCAGGAACGGGAAGGGCTCAGAATCAGCTACTGGTCGTTTAATACATTTCACTGAATCTTTCAGTATCCTTCACTACTTGTTTCTACCATGAAAAGCGTTTTACAAATAAGGCAACACTCAGATGCTTACATGAGGTTTTGTCTCTTCAACAGCACGACTTGAAGAGCCACCATCCACAAATAGCCAAAGAGCTTCTTTTGCAAGACTTAGATTCAGTCAAATAAGGTCTGAGGGCAGCTTCTCTGACTTCCTAGAGACAATCATTTGAAACAACAGGAGATGATAAATGCAAATGTATTAGAGTGTAATGCCACAGAGCTCCTCAAAACACTGTCACTTTCATTATCCAAACAACCTGACATCACCTATTTCACTCTGAGGACCTAAAAAGACACTAATTTTTTGAGAGGCTTTAAAACCTGAAACTAGACCTTGAACACAAACAAACAGGAAAAAACCCCAACCCAACCAGCCAAAGGATCCTACAGTTAAAGCTTAGACCACTTGTGAAAGCTCACTGCGGACATGCTACAAGCTGCATCTCGATTTTATTCACCTTGAGGGTCCCTCACCGAGTCAAAAGCATTGCCACAACTGTGAGGAAGCTTTCTGTGATTAGCAGACCAAGGCCTAGTTTGACCAGGGATAGAATATGATTATACTCCTCCCACAGGACCAAGCATGAACCTCATCTGTATATGGCTTCTAGCTAAAGAGCACTGCTACTGAAAGAAACTTATTCCTTGCCAGAGGTCATATCCAGTATCTTTTCTGTGGACATTATGTATAGAGATTTTGTACACTATTGAAAAAAGAGACATGTGAAGCCTTCTGGATAGTATCTGTCCATGAGGAACTGCAGGATTCTTTTCAGCTCTGTTCACTGTTAGAGCTTTACTGACTGAGCATGCAGACTCTGAATTCTTGCCATAAAGAATTATTTCATACAAGTTTTGCAGCAACAGTAATGTCTTCCCAGCATACTGTGTTTTGATTAACCTTGGAGAGCATTTATGAATTCACACTGTCCATGAGGGTTACATGGAGATTAAGCCACTGCTTTTGATGCAATTTTCCCTACTGACATTGTACAACTATTCAAAGGAATAAACACTTATGAAGAGAGGAAAACAAAAAGTACCTCTCATGGCAAAGCTGGTCATCATTTGGTGTTCATGGCTTCTGATCCCCACTAAATGTCCCTCCTGGAGATGCATATGGTTCTCCCAAACCTTACTAAATGTTTTTTTAATGATCCCAGTGAAAATGCTTTAGAAAAAACCAGGAGCACAGTTTCTTACTGCTGGGTGCCTTGTGTCTGTTTGTTCAAGATGTGTGTTCACACACATGGACAGGGGAATGCCCTACTCCATTTAAGACAGCTGAAACTCTTTGCACTGTGTTTTACTTTGTGAAGGGTTATGTGTACTTTGAGAAGGGTTAGTATAAGAAGAAATAGAGAACAGTATGGTCACTGTTTCTAAATCCCTTTTTTGTTCCTTACGTAAAGGGTCACAGTCCTCTCACGAGCAGCACGCAAACTTGCTTCATATATTGACTTGCATGTACTATCAGTGCATAACAGCATAATGTATCCTTTGTAAAAACAGAAATCCTTAAAGATCTATGCATGAACCTTTAACATCAATATTTACTGGATAATGCAGAATAGTTCCTGTTGGAAAAGGCCTACAACGATCACCAACTGTTACCTGGTCTGAAGGAAGTCAAAGTGAAGTGGTATAACCAAGGTGTACTTTGGGACTTGCACACTGCCACCTCGTGGTAATTCAGCCCCAAATTCTAGAACTACATGAGCCCGAAACACTAAACATCATTTTGAATATGAAAAGGCAACAGCATTTCCTGGCATCACCTCCTGGAAACATCAGTGAGCCAAAATAAGCATGTAAGTTACACAAACCCTGGTGCTGCTTTCTGCTTTAAAGGGACTGTTCTTGTTGCATCATGTAGTGGCTGCCTCAAAAGACCAACTCACTAATATAAGGCTTTCCCATACACAGACAGCATCTGGTACACTGAGGGTCTATGAATTCCTACAGCACCATTCATGACGGAATCATTAAGAGGGCTGGATACTGAAATGTAGATCACAATTTAAAATGCCATTTTAGATGAAGCTAAATTGAAGCATGGCAGTCAAATGACTTCCAAACTCCCAGATGGGTAGAAAAAGAAACAGGAACCACTGGAGCTGACTGTGGTAACATTTACACTACACCAAACCTGTGTTAACTACAGTGAATTTGAATAACAGAGACTAATATACACACAAGAAAGACTGCAGTAACCACAGAAACACTGCTTCCCCTAGATGCTGCCCAACCTGGTACAATTCCTCTCCTGCAGGAATTGGTCCACTCATTTTTGAGAACACCTGGATTACAAATTGAGGTAAAAGAGAAAATTATTTGGTGTGAACTGACACAATTCCATGGACTCTGTTGGCGACACACAGGTCTGCAGCAGGGAGTGAAATGCATCAGTATGTTCAACAAAGAGAACTTGCACTTGGTGTGTTTAAGAAAGACCAACATCTGGGCAACAATATCCGTTTAGGTATGTATTTACCCACGTTTTCCATTGTGGACTGGCTGTGTGACAGTGGACATTTTGTAAGCAATCCAGAGACCTTGGTACTGGGCAGCCTGCATGAGAACGGCCGCGTAGGAGAGATAAATAAAAAGGGGAAAAAACAGAAAAACACCACCTGCAAGGACACCGAAGTCAGCGAGAGAAAGAGCTGAGAAGCAAGTTCCCAGGACAGCGTTATCCAATCATAGCATTGTTTAAGTTTGGGGTGCCCAATTAACAATTGCAAAGTCTGTGTAGCTGTACTAAGAATCTCTATATAAGATCAACACTTTATTTAATAAAATGGCATTCACTAGACCACGTTGGCCGTCTGAGTGTTGTCCGTAGGAATCTTGCTCCAGCAGTCAGTTACAGAATGTTATGAGTCACTCATATGTTTGGGTCATATAATTTGGTTCTAGTAAGTACTAAGATTTTGGTTGGGAAACGCAAACATTTTATAATTCAAAATCTTTATTCCTGTCAGCTGTAATGGGTACTAACTGGTGTCTGTGGTATGTCCCTAGCATACCTGTAATATTTGATTATGAAAAACAAATTCACAAGTGAATAAATAATACCCTTGTGTAATTTCAAAGTAAAAGTGGAAATCACAGAATCGTGGAATCATTGTATAGTGTGGGTTAGAAGGGAAGTTAAAGATGATCTAGTTCCAACCCCCTCTCCAATGGGCAGGGACACCTTCCACTAGATCAGATTGCTCAAAGCCTTATCCACCCTGGCCTTGAACACTGCCAGGGATGGGTCCTTAGTCCTGGTGCAGGACCTTGCACTTGGCCTTGTTGAACTTCGTGAGGTTGGCACTGGCCCACCTCTCAAGCCAGTCAAGGTCCCTCTAGATGGCATCTCTTCCCTCCAGAATGTCAACTGCACCACACATGATGATGCTGATGTCATCAGCAAACTTGCTGGGGGTGCATTCAATCCTGTGTTGCCAAAAAAGATGTTGAACAGCTCTGGTCCCAGTTCCAACCCCTGAGGAATGACACTCAGCAATTGTATTCACCTGGATATCAAGCTGTTGACTGATATTCGTTGAATGCAACCATCCAGCCAATTCCTTATCCACCTAGTGGCCCATTATGATATTCATGACTCTCCGGTTTAGAGACAATGATGTTGTGCTCGACAGTGTCAAAGGTTTGCATGAGACCAGGTAGATGGCATTAGTGGTCTTCCTTTATCCAGCAAAGCTTTAATTCCTTTGTAGAAGGCCACCAAATTTGTCAAGCATTACTTGCCTTTAGTGATTCTATGTTGGCTGTCACCAGAAATCAGATAAGATATTTAACACTCGGTAAAATTATTTGAATAATGCAACAGTTCAGAGATAAGACAAATTTCGTTCCAGAAAGAACAGTAAGCCAGACACAATGCTTGTAATGTACATTTAAAGGGTGAAGAAAACAGGGAATTGGGCTTTATCTTTCAAAAAGCATTTGAAAGACTACAGGAAAATATCTTTCTGCAGTACAAACTCAATTCTTTGTACACCTGGTTGTATTTCCTATTAGAATAATAGCGAATCTCTCAAAGAAATTTTAATTGCTGAGATTATAAAAATTTGTAGCATCTGACCAATTCTGAATGTATAGTAAATAATTTGCAATTTCATTGGCTTTTCTGTTATACAGGAGATATAATTCATATTGATCTTTATTTAGGAATATTTCAATTGCAAAAAAACAGCTAGTCAGTAACAAGCAGAAACCTACTATCTGTATAAGACTACATGAAGAAAAGAAAATTTACTTGGGGATAATTCCAACAAGTTTGGCTTCAATTATGGAGACAAATGGAGACAAAAGGTGCACTTCTTTTATTTTTTCTTGAAGAATAATACAGTCAGCCTTGAATGCTAATACATTATTTCTCCTTGACCTTGAGTCTGGCAGTCAGTCAACCCAAATCCTGGGAGCAAATCACAGCAGCAAGGAATCAAAGGGTGTCTGATTAGCAGCAGTTGCTTCGCCTGCAACGTCTGACAAGGTTACTCTCCTTGCTGTTCCCTCTACTCTCCATGCGTGAATGCTTGACCTGTCTGTCAATCAGCTTTTAAACTGTCACAGTTAAGAGCAAATAATTTTGCAGAATACCAAAACTGGGGATAGTTTGTCTTAAAATGTTATGTTGTAATTGATGCTCATATATCAGTACATAGGGGACTGGGGCAGGCTGCCAGAACTGTATTTGTCAGCATTTAGATACAGATATTCCCCCTTGTCTGTCAGATGTTACAAAGTGGACCCTTCACACCACCTTAATATTCAGAGGAAAGAGGGTCAAAATTAAATAAAATAGAAAAAATAAAAAAGGCAGAGGAAACAAAGTCCTTCCTGACCCTTAGAGTATAGCTAGGTGACATTCTGAAACATGAGATTTTACTTTAAATGTTAATAGACTTGCAAGTACTGCAAGAATAAAAGCAATACTGAAGATATCATTTTAAGGGAAGAGGATGGATAGAATAGTCCACAGGAGCTGACTTTAGGATGAAAGGTAATTTTTCTTTTTTGACAGATTTTGGGGTATTTTCCCTCTTTTAAAGTATCAAAGAGTGTTGACAGAGAATATATTAAAGTGAAGTAGTTCAGTACTATAGGACTAAGGCTGTGGATCAGCAACAATAAAGGGAAGTCTCATGGAATGTCTAGCCTCCACAACAGTAACAGAACTCTTCATAGAAGCCAAATTTACCTTCAATTCTTAGAAAATTCAGAATGTTCTTAGGTGCAGTAGTGAGGAAACCTCCCCCATCAGCTTTTCTAATCTGCTTTAGTATCAGTTATCTTCATTAATACAGCACTGTGGCCTTGTTCCAGATTGCAGGTGCCTCATTGCAGTTTATATCTATTGGATTAAAATACTGCTTTCTCCTACTCTGGAATATAATTCCCTTATCTAAGTAACTACAGAAAGTTAATATTCACTGTTTTTGGTAATGTGCAAAACTAACAGAGCTGCATAAGCCTCAATTATAGGATTTGTTTTCCAGTGCCTCATTATTTTTGAATGACAAAGGTCCATGAATTGGGGTTAATAAAGCTGGAATCCTTGTTCTGGCAGCAGTTTTACTAGTGCTGTACTCAGTGTGAAGATAGTTTCTTAACTTCTGCATATATTCAGACACATGGTATTTTATTACAACCATTTAATCAGGCAGTTAAATTCTTCATTATTCAGAATGTCTGCTTCACCAATAAGTACATCATCCACAGCCTCCAGACACACAAAAACTCAGTGTCTAATCTGTTGAACTAGAATACAAGAAGCACTCCTTAAGAGCTAGGACAAGCCCATTTTACAACTCCATTAACAAGTCTAATAAAACTGTCAGTAAGCTACTTTGTAGTTCATCCAGCCTTGTATCATGGCGTTCGTGATTGTGATTTAATGGGACACTGTTCGGTATCTCACACAAATCCACTCATTTCGCCCCCTGTTGGCTTTATGAAGCAAACTTACAACTTTGGATTTATTTGACAACACTTACTTCAATGATTTTTTTTTTTCACCTTCCTTTTCAATAACCACAGCTGAATTATGTCACAGAACAACCTCGCAAAATAAGTGCACGTATTTGTAAGTATCTGTGTTTTAAAAGGTGCATTTTTCTTAATTTCAGCTTGACAGTTTTGGTGCATTTGTGTGTGGAAGAAAAACATTTGGTTTTACTGAGAGAAAAAAGACAGGAAGGAAATTTGTTGGAAGCAAAAACAAGTGGAAGACAGTTAGATCAAGTATACATGTAAGATCACTGAACAACTTGTCGATAGGAAAGAAGCAGTTTTGCAAGCAGACAAAAAAAAACCACAGATGGGTCACAGTGTGAAAGTAACTGTGTAACTGTTAGAACTTAATGTTTTCTCCGCTGAATTACTTCCAGGACTTGGTTGCAACTCTGCAGGGAAGAAGTCTCTGTTACCCATAGGTATTGTCAACTAATCTCAGTTTATAACAAAGCTCTCTTATCATTCTTATGCTGATATTTCCCAAGTGCTTTCCCGGAGATGGGTGTTACTTCTATACACCTAATGACTGTTACAAAGAAATCCCTTAGAGGAAAAAATAGTGAATTCTGCCTGCAAGAAGTATCACAATAACAAAAGGATTTAAGAATCTGAATACAACCACAGTTGTGGCCACAGTGGCCATTGTCACTGCACACTGCATCCACTATCTCTGTAGGGTCCATAAAGCTGTAATATTATTATTTTTAGAGCAAGTCCCAGTAGTCTGCATTGCTTCAGCTTTCACTTTGACCAACCTGGGTAACTGAATCATGTCCTTGCCAGTAACCAGATGGTAAACTGACCAAATCCTGGCTTTCTCTTCAGCTTCATTGTTCTGGTTCCATTTGCCAGAGGAGCAGCCTCTTCCTTCACCTGCATTTCTAGGTTATCAGTCTATGTCCTCTCTTAATTCCTTTTTTAGGTTAATCTTGGTCAGATTATAATATCCACTCTGGAGAGACCACTCTTCTATCTCTGTCAACTACTAAAGGCCCAAGTCACCTGTGTGAAGAGTTTAGGTTTACCCACTTTCTCCCTCGCTGGTTTGCTATATCAGGAAACTGGAATCTCTTGACTGTCTAAAGGGCAAGAAGATTGTGGCTGAGCTCTTGCACTTGATTTTACGTTTTGCCTGAAGCACTGCTTTGTACCTAAGACTTGTATATGCTCAAGCGGCTTGTTCTAATACTTGTCTCTGCTTTCCACTATGAACTGTCTTCCTGTTGGTCCTATTTCTGAAATTCGCCTTTGCTTCCACAGTCTGTCTGCATTGTTTGCCTTATATTTTGCCTCCAGATCATTTTAAGCAGACCTTTTTTTTCTTCTTTTCCTATCAAAATGCATAAAACAAATTTTTTAAAATCCTTTTTTCTCCCATACAGATATGAAGGTTAGGTCTCTAATTTCAGTTGCTGCAACCTCCTGTTATCGCTGGCTCCTTTTACTACTGAAATCCATTAGCTACTTACAGTGAAAGAAAAAAATCCTAAAATTATCTTGTCGGTCACACAACACCTTGTCATTCTAAATACACACATATCCTTTCTTTTTTCCTTGTATAACAAATTTAAGCTTCTTTTCTTCACTTTCAGGTCACTCTATCAATATTTTACTTTTATTCTCTGCATTTGACCTCTTGATTTATACAGTGGCACAAGGCTAGGCATCTGGTTTCCCACTTCACAAATACCTATTCTATTATCCATCACAGCATTCACAAGGCATTGATTTAATGCCTTTCACAAACAGTTTTGTGAGGCTTCCCTACCATTTTCTTTTAAATACAATTTCAAGAATCATTTACTGAAAGATTTTCATTAGTTACTTGGAGGTGAAAAACGGTGTATTTTCTCAGAACTTTAGTAAATATGATGATAGGTATAACAAATGTAGATATATGTGTATATACATTTGTATGCATGTACATTCAGATGTACATGCATACATGAATACACATTTCAGTATGTATCTATGGCATGCACATATGGAAGATGGCATGCTTAATTTGTTTGTGTCTTCCCATACTTTTCACTGTGCTGCTTTCCATGGAGCCAGGAGAAAAAGAAAG
>JBCJKH010005179.1:0-10600 GCA_039877255.1 Loriculus beryllinus | reverse complement strand
AATGCTACAAAGTAAAACAAAGATTGAGGTATACCTGTAGCAATTCATACTGTGCATCGGATGTGCTGAACAGGCACCTGCTGGCTACATACCTCATACCTACTACATGGCCTCATGTACCATTCAAATGCTATTTTGTGAAATTCCTATAAAATAAATTTCTTGAGTATTTTTTTAAAAATAAATCAAAAATCAATAAAACCTCAAAATTAATTTAGGCTAGCTCAGTAGGTCAAAACTGAACATATCCAAACTTTCAAGTGCATACTCTGGTTTAAAAAGCATGCTTATAGTAAAAAACCCATTTATTTATATCTGAAAATGTTTACCTTCAGTATAGCACCCATGTCTCCCACAAGCGGCAGTGCAATCTGAAATTAAAAAAGGAAGCTGCAGTTCACGTTTTATAGAATGCTGCCAACTCTGATGGGTTCTCATTGCTTCTAAAGTTTATACTGTTATACACATAACTGATTACATATATATTGGCTGAAGCTTCTTTTATGCAAGTGCAAAAGAAAAAAAAGGGTTCCAAATATAGTTAAATATTGGTGTCGATCCAACCTAACAATGTGATTCTTCATTACAATTTCAACCAACTTCTATCAAGTTCCTTAAAGCATGACAATAGTGCAACTCCATAACACAGTAAATTTAATTTAGAAGTAGTATTAATATATTATAATGCAGCATACCATCAACAATTTACCACTAGTGGGAAGTCTCACAGACTATTCTCACCTTATCTTCAAATGTTCTAATTCTCCTCTCTCCTAGGCTTTGACTCTGTTGTGAACTGTAGCACAAAATGGAGGGATGCCAAAGCTGACTTCAATAAACTAACTCAGATATCAGAAACAATCCAGCTACAGCAACATATGTTGTATTTTGTCCTGCCTTTAAACATTAAGTATGAGTGCAAAACTCTATGGTGCCATAGCTAAATTACTACCAATACTGAAGATAACCTATTTGAAGCTCAGTCAACAGATTTACACTTCACTGCAATGTATTCTGGATTTCCAAGAGCTGCCATTAAACTTATATTTAAAGACTTCTTTTAAAAAATGGTTGCACTGGGTATCAGCTTCACTCACAAATAGACTCTTCAATTACCAATGTTCATTTCTTCTTGCAAATGCTGAAGCATGCTATAAAATTAGACACATTCAAAATTTGTTAATTGTTCAGTCTGTTTCAGTCATTTCCACCTTGAAGAACAAAGTAAAAAGTGAGCACTTTTGTAGCAAATTGAAAAAAAATGTTGGACTGTCAGTTTGTGGCAACGGATATCAAATACAAGGTCAGGAGAAACACTGCTGAACATGCTTAACCATAAGTGTAATCAGTTTGCCATTTACAGGTAGCATCAGCACCTTTGAAACTATACCAAGTTTTCTAGGGTGAGACAGCCACCTAATACAACTTCAGGGCATAACTATGTAAAGGTATGAAGTCCATCCTCTGCATAAAGGTAATCCGTACATAGACAGCATCACCTGCTCTTAAAAACCTGTAACAAGGCTTAAAAATAACAACAACGTCTCTATATGGCCTGACTTTTCATCCTTCTCCTTGTGACATTTTACAGGCTATTACTATATTCCCTGTTTGGCTTTCTGCTGGACTACACAAATGTTTCCCCAGTCTCTCTTTATTTCTAACATTCTTATTTTAGCTGCAATGCCATTTGCAGGCCCCCAAGCCCTCAGTGTGAAAAGGCCCTAACATCTAGCTGCAAGGGCACACCAGGTATGAGAGAGCAAGCCTGTCACATTTGTGCCATACAGTTCATCTGCTCTGTATATACAGCAAGTCCAGCCTAACTGCATACATACTGTAGATTCATAGTTGCATATGCTGAACTCTGAGTAATGGCATATATGAGGGAACACAAGAAATAAAATAACTTCATAATAATAATAATAATAATGAAAGAAGAATTAGTTGAAGACATTTTATATACAGAATGAAAATCTGATGCAATTATGTATTCTCTGATATATGCTGGCCTTCTGAATGTGTTAAAATGGCCTTAATTCAGGTTTAAGCTTGCAGGCTACATCTTTCCTTAAAATTGTTATCTCCAAAGAGAAGAGTATTTGAAGAGAGCAAAAGGCAATAATTCTCCTGTTAGTAAACCTACCTGTTTAGCAGTGGCATCAGATTATTCACTTACATTTAATTTGCAGTGCACTGTGTCTTCCAAACCTATCCTACTTAAAGGATTTTGGCTTTTTCTTATCAAGCACTTTATGCACATCTTCTCACGTTTAATCTAGTTGACTTCAGACTGTCCCTGAATATTAAGTTTTGATTGTATCTTCAAAAAGTTAGCAATCTTTCCCAGTTCAATTGCAGATTTTACATCTAGTTTTCCTAATCAAATCACTGACAAGAAGTAGGCATGGTAGAGACCCTCTTTCCAAAATTGACAGTAATCTGGTGATAGACACTCCTATCATATATTTTGATAAGCATCTACTATATGGCAATTACTTCAAAACCAGCTTTTGCTTGCTTATCAAAACATCATGAGGACAGTCTCAAAGTTTTATTGAGGCCAAGGTCTATAAAATGAATGCATCCCTATATTTCTCAAGAAAGTTTACCTTCCAAAACCAGAAATCTGCCTTATTCCATGACTGGTTTTTTAACAAAATTATGCCATCTTGTGTTTTCACTTTATCATTCATATCCCTGGTAGTTAAAATTAAAATATTTCATATCTTTCTTGCAATCAGCCTTTTTTTTTTTTTTTTTTTCTTTCAGCTGACTCATTATACTCTGGCTCCAGTTCTATTCACCTCTTATGAAGATAAGTTCCCTGTTAGTATCTCTCTCTTTCTCACAAGCTTTCTCAAAGTACTCAAAAGTAACTGCTAATCATTAATAGACTGCTCTGGTTCATTCTCTGGGTGAATTACACCAGATCTTCATGCTGTATCTAAAATACCTTTAACTAAATTTTTTATTATTATTACTATTGTTAAATAAAATCATTTTATGGATTCTCTGAAGAGCAATTTTTTTCACTGTACAGTGAAAACTACTGAATTACTCATCTTCTTCACACAGTTTATAATTTGATCTACATGATTATTAAGTAATAGACTTTGCCAGTCTTTCAAATGATATTCATGGTGCCTTTTTCTTGTTATTTTTATACATGTCCCTAACTGAAGCTCATCGTATATTTCTATCTTTGTGACACTGACTTGAGTTCTACCATCATACTCAATGCCAGTGATAGACCAGCTTTTAGGTACTGAATTTAGGCCTTTGAGGGGCTAGTGATACTCAAATGCTTTCTAAAACATGGGGCCAGAATTTGCTCAGTGTTTTTATTTTCAAACCCAGCCACTTAACTTTCCTAATGGCTAACGGGAATTTACTGCAGTAGAGACTAAATATTCTCAGAATTTCATTAAAAATTAATGTCTTCTTTCTGTGGCATAGCAAAATTAGCTGCAGAATCCCAAACTTTCCTTTTCAACATTTTAACAGCAATTATCAAAGTATGCTGCTGAAAATTTGCATTATGCAGAAACGTTTCTGAGACTGAGGAACACTATGTGAATTTATAGCCAGGCAGAAACTCTAGTACACAAACTGTAACACCTGAAAACATGGTATTTATCCTGTGTATGTTAACAGAAGTTTAATTTACACTGCAATATTACCAAGTAAGAAAAAACAAACCAAAACTCAAAAAAAAAAACCCCAACCCTCCAAAGGATTTAATAATTTTTAAATCAAATTTAAAACAATTGCATGTCTAGATTTGCTAGGTTACGTCACTTCTTTAAATTTAAAGTATTTGCACCAAAGCGTATGCACAAGTTCTCTATGTATACGTACAGGATCACCTGGAGGGCCTGGTAGTCCTGGCTTTCCATCTCTTCCTGGAGCACCCTAGAAACAAATATAAAATTTGATGGCATTAAAGCATTGACAAGGGACACATTACTTTTCACAGTATATATAAAGAACTGTCACTTACATTAATACCAGGGGTACCCGGAGTTCCTGGTAATCCTGGGGGTCCCCTAGGGCCCTAAAAGCAAGAAAGATTGTTTAGGATTTAAGAATATTTTTCTTTTATTCTAAACTTCTTGAACTTAATTTATTTTTTGATAATAAAGAAAAAACGTATATCCTACCTGCAAACCTGCTGATCCAGCTGGACCTACAGGACCCTGCAAGAAAACTCCAAATAATCAATAGTTACACTTTTTCAGATAAGGGAGATTAACACCACAAAAAAAAAGGACTGAATGTGGGAAATTGGTTCACATTGCAAGGAAGATTTTCTCTAAGTTTGGTTTTGAATCCAAATCTAATTTTGCCAAAATTAGAGAATTCGAGATTTTGCTGAGGCCCATTTTTAAGGGCAAGTAATATCGAAGAATATTGATCTTTGGTGAAACTTGCTATGTAGCTAGGAGTTTTGTAAGATAAGCTGATATTCAGCTGAATAATAATAATTAAAAAGATTGTTTGAATGCAAATGGATAATTTCAAAAATTCGGGTTTGAAAATATTTTAACTAAATAATTTTTAAGGTTATTATGTTAGATTAAGATCTTATTGTGAATCTCTAGTCAGCTTTATCAAACATCTTCCCTCTGTACCTGAGTCTTGTCAACAAACTGAAATGTGTCAGCTGACTATATTGGTCTGGACTGCCGTCTTCACCACAGTAGAACTCACATAATAATATGTACCACTGGTCATCTAAACCATCAGTATCATAATTTTTTTTTTTTACTGAATACTCTGAAGACACTGCAGATGGCTTTATTTAAAGGCAACAGAAACAAACAAACTCGGGAAAGAAACTGTGTAACTGAAACAGCTATTGCTATACAAGTTATTCAGTATGAAAGCTCTAGTAGATAGACTGCATCGACTTCACGTTTACATTTAAATTGCACAGAAATGTGAGAAGCAAGCTTGTAAAATCAGGATTTTATTATTTGCTGGCACAGTACCTGGCACTGTAAGTTTCTCATTTATAAGCAGTAGATTCTAATCTTGTAATTAGCAGTCATCACAAATGCAAAAGCTAGGAGCTGATACAAAGCCAAAGCCTTCCACATCTTTTACATGTCTTTATGTCTTCCAGTACCAGCATGGATTTCAAAATGCTATTGTCTGCAATGTCAAGTATACCCCTTCTCTTGTACCAGTACTCAGGCTAGATTTTGCTGACAGCCGCAAACAACTGTTGCTTAGAAACTGATGCAGTCTGAAGATGTGTCAACACCGTCCCTAGAAAGCTCATTTGTAAAGTAGTTAATGACTCAGTTCTCCAAGGCTTCAATTTCTCACTTAGCTCTAAATCTTTCTGGGTTTGGATAAAGGGAAAAGATGCTGAGTTGAGAGCCGAGTCAGTAGGGAGTTCATGGCATGGATTTTTACTATGCTTTGTTTAATTGTTGCAGTTTCTCAGCAATGCACAGAGAGAAGTCAAAATCCTGGGTGTGGATATACTTACTGGTGATCCCTGAATTCCTATTCCAGGGGGCCCCATCTCTCCAGGTGCTCCTTGGACACCAGGTAGTCCTCTTTCTCCCTGAGAAGGGTACAAGGCTTTCAGTTACAAAAGTTCTGAAAATGTAAACTAGCATATTATCTTTTTTGTTTTTCTTTTTTTAGAAAGAGAAATAATAGATTTATTTGTTATACCTTTGGTCCCCGTGGACCTGGGTTTCCAGGAATACCAGTGGGACCCTAAAAAAAATAATAATAATACTAAATAAAAACTGCAGGAAAAAAGCCCAAATCAAAGAGACCAGCTGAATTTTACTGCCAAAATTAGTCAGCCTTTATAAATAAACTATGATATATTTACATGTATTTTCCTCATTAATACCACTGTCACTAGGAGCACGTGTGAGCCTTGCACTATTTCTAGACTGTATTTCAGTGCATTTACAACAACCACTACAATGTGTTTCAATTTTCAAATTACATTAAAGAAAATTAATTTTTATGATTTCTTTCATTGCACAACAAGAATTCTTTAACAGTTGTCCCTATAAGAAATTGTCATAGTAGCCCTTTCAGGTTATGGACTTACTGGTGTTCCAGGCAGACTTGGCCCAGGAGGTCCCACATCACCTTTAGGACCTGGGTGTCCCGGCGGTCCCATAATTCCACCAGGGTCCCCCTACAAGACAAATTTGAATCTCTAATTGAAATGAGAGAATTTTCTCTTATGTAAAACCTCTAAATATTCTGTATTTCTTACACTGCTATACCCTTATGTAGTGCAATAGGAAAACTAATGCTTTTGGAAGTCACTGTAATTATGATGGAGGTTTGGGTAGGAAGGTTAGGAAGGTTGGAAAATTTCTGATTGTTAGGGAAATAGGGACAGCATTATGCAAAGATTTGCTTCTCCTATTAAGAAACAAGTTGTAACACCCTGGAATGTAACACTAAACACTTTAAAGAAGGTAGCATAAGTGACAAAAAAGGTGGAAGGCTAAAGAAAAATGTTTTATTAGTACTGCTTTCTCTTCTGATCCCAGAAGAACAGTATTTCCAGAGAAATAAGAATTAACACACTAGGGGATGAACAGTGGGACTCAGTCTTACATGAGAACAGAGAATCAGCTAACACATGTATTGACTTTGTCTTAGCCCTTTCCCAGGTAACACTTGTTGGGAGGCAGAGAAGAAGAGTACAGCTTGCTGCACCACCCGAAGCTCCACAGAGGCACCACACTGTGCTGGACAGTGTGGAAGCCAAGTGGCCAGCAGTTAAATGGCCCACTTTGCCACTACAGATTACCAGCCCCCTGCTGTATTTCTAGCTCTCTCGGTTCAGCTGTGCCTACCAAAAAGGTGCTGGATATTTTTACTACATGAAGGAAATAATGAAACTAGAGAAAAACCTGGAGCAGGAAAGAGGCAGGAATGCCTCAGCAACCTTACCTGCAGAAGTGTATCATATATCAAGTGTTTTCACTTTCTGAAAGAGAAAAATTCCCCCCATTTGTCTTCCTTGACAACTGCAACACTCCTGTTTTGCAGAAGGTTTGATAAGGTGCTCTCCGCAAGTAAAATGTTCCCGTTGGTATTTATCTGAAGTTCATCAAGGAATAAGTACACTGTGAACTTGGTTTCACCAGGGTTTGGTGTGAAGCCTGACTTCCCCTCCCTCAGCTTAACAATGGAAAAAAAAATCAGAAGCAAACCCCCCCCAAACCAGACCCCCTTTTATGTATAACCTGCATACATTGGTACTAGAGAAATGAATCATAAAATGCCAATTAAACCACTGAAAAATTGTATACAGTAAAAGCCAACAATTGTTCATTTACATATATTGTGTAGTAATATCAGCAGTAATCATACTGCTGCAACTCCAGTAACTTCTTCTTAGTTAAAAATAAGCCCCAAATTTAGATCTTACAAAGCCAGTTAATAAGTCACTGATCAGCGCACAGCTGGAAGCAAGATCTGTTGCCTTTTGCTGCCTGTTTGCTGCAGCCACGACACTCATTCAAACTATTTAAACACTTACAAAGCAGACAATCATAGAGTCAACCTCCCAGCAGAACTTATGAAAGCAATTTCCAATGTTTTTGTTTATTTTCCAAAGAACTGTTTTATTCCAGCTCCCTTGCAGAGAGTATTTTTGAGTCTTTAGTGATTTCTAAACACCAGGCAGTCCATTCATGTCTGGAATTTGTCTCAATTACTGATTAGATCTGAAACCTCACTAAGTCATACCTCACTCTCCATTTTCACTAATCAATGAGGAGAAAAAAAAAAAAGGGAAAAAGAAAATGAGGCATTTAAGATTCTTGTCTGCACGTCTGTAAAAATATCAACCCATCTCAATATCTTTATTATCCTAGTGTATCCTAGTGTATCTTTTCAACTACAAGAAAGAAAGAAGTAATTCTTTCCTATTTGCCATTTCTACACAGTGTGATCACTTCCTAAATGTGAATGTTAGGTCTCATCTAACCAAGATGGTACTTGAGTGCATTATAAAACTGGGTTTATGAACCTTGCAGGGGTAGAGAAAGTCAGACTCTTGAACCTGTACTTCTCATGTAAATCTAAGAAGCAAACAAAAGGCACTGACTAACTTCATAAAAATCTCCTATACATATACACAGCTATCTGTCACAGGAGATGACACTACTGCTCTGATTAATCTAAAGTTCCTCTTCCAGGGATTTGCTTTGCAGTAATTCTAGGCTCTCTTCTTCTCCCAGCCATAACACAGTTACTAACTGCTCCTGCTATTGCCTTTTTTCAATGCAATTTAGCAATGTCCTCTTTTGCTCTTTTCTGCGTGGAAGTAAGTTAATATCAAAGGGATGACAAAATAAGAAATAATCACAGACAGATTTTTGCTTGAATGACCATGGTGCTTGTCATTATTTCTGGTGGAGCAAAGCTTTGAATCCCAAGCAGTGCAGATGCCCAGATTACAGCCTGTGCCCTAAGAAGCCTTGCCAAGCCAGTGTACACACACTGCTTTCTGGCCGGTGTGCCATTAAAGATGCTAAAGCTCTCAACTGACTTCAGTTAGAAGACACTTTTCAGTCACATCTGCTGAACAATCTCTCTGAGGCAATCAGTCCACAATTTGTTCCAGTCAAAACGAGTTAGGTTTCTTTAAGCAGGCAAAACACAGAATATACGCAAGCAAACTCTTTGGAATTGGAGCAAGTCTGAGCAAGCACACAAGCATCTCCACTGGCAGGTGAAGCAATAGTGATTTCTGAGAGAAATACTTAGCAGTTAAGGCAATAACATAAACAACAATGTCACCACAGGTCTAAACATATACAATCAGCTATAAATAACCATGAACAATTACAAATTTCCTTCAGAACACGTGTGTGGGATGCAGGAGACCTGTGTGACCGAGGTGCCAACTTTGCCTCAGCATGCCACAGAGGTCAGTACTTTCAAAGCAGCTAATCTTTTCCCAACTACAATTTCAGTACCCATTAAATCAGCATTTCAGGGACCAGCACAGTACATCGATGTAATACAAGAATTGTCTCTCACTGGCGGAACTTCATCACATGGCACAGGAAAGGTAACATCAGGGATCATGACCTGAAATTACCTTATCAAATCCAGGGATCAATCTGCTGCTTTTCTGGCTGTAAGTCTGACTTTGCTTTCCTCTGCCTGCTTGCAGAGAAATTGTGAATGACAGCCCTGCATGTAGCCTGTGGCTGGACACTCGTTAACAGCAATTATGGCCAAGAGTAGCTTGACTTTAAATAACTGTAGCAGCCTCTGATAAGTCAGTTTGTTGTGCAAAATTGCCCATAGAATAGGTGTTGTCTTTTTGATGCTTGACAGTGTGGGGGTTTTTGTTTTACTTTTATAAAAAATGGTGATAAAAAAGCGCCTGCTGGCCCTGTTTCTCTTGTAACTGCTGGCTGCTTTCTGGTGTTCGGACAGCACAAACCAGCTGCACACTCTGAAGGGGTGTTGTGTCATTGCTAAAGAACCTTTTGACATTAATATAATAGTAAAAAAAAAGACTTATAATCATAGCTTAAGCATTTTTCATTTAGTGGAGTCCAAGAGATCAAGGTTTCAATAACCTGACTGTACTACTGAAGCACAAACATCTGGTAAACAGATATATTAATTCTTTTCATGTATACGTATATATTTAAAATCTAAGTGCACAAAATAAGGTTAGCATTAATGGCTTTCCCATCTGTAGTCTTCAGACCTTTTGCAGTAATGACTGACAGCTACTCTAGTACTGCTCAAACAAGACAGATCATTCATTGTTTTCTTTTGCACAAACATCCAACTTAATTTCATGTGCTCAACTTGTTCACCATTCATGTTGGATGCCTCTGTCGTTCCTGTCCTCTCATTTTCCCACAGTTTCAGTTACCATCCCTCCTTGCCATCATCTCTGCCTTTCTTCCCAGCCATTTCTGGGCTCCTCCTCTTCCTGGGGACTCATGACACCATATTCCTTTTCCAGAAGCAGCAACCTTCTTTTAGGAGGCAGGATTTTTGCCATGATGGTGCTGGTCATCTCATTCCTGCTTGCCCCCATTAGCACCCAAGTGGACCTGTCCTTCCTTCAGGAAAGAAACAGCTTCCTTTCCTGTGACACTACAGTTTCCAAAATACCATCGAAAGATAAATGTTTAACAGAGCTGCTAATTCTTAATAGGATTTTAAAATATAATTCTTCAGAACCACTTTGAAAGTACAACCTTGGTATGGCCTTTTAACTTCAACGCCAACATGAAGTTGTTTGACCTGAGGTTCTGCTTCAGTCTTATGTTGGCGTGACTTCTTCCTCATCATTTTCTGTGGATCTTGCACTTAGTAATTTAAGGAAAGGTAACCTCACAAGCTGAAGACATACAGGAAGACATTAGAAACAAACTGCCTCACCATTTTCTAACTGGAAAGCAAAGAACCAAGATTTAAAGATCTTAAACTTATTAAAAGAGACAAACCAGCAGCCTGCCAGGATAACCAGAGAGAACCAGGCAGATATTTTCCTTACCAGGATAGCCCAGGGTGGTTTATGCTGTCAGTCATACAACAGCTTGTCCATGGAGCAGCTGGATCCTCC
>JBCJKH010005178.1:36207-53815 GCA_039877255.1 Loriculus beryllinus | reverse complement strand
CAATTTACAGTCTCTCTTTGGAAACCTCATATGTCCTTTTTAGATGCCAGCAGCCATTGTGCTAAATATTCTTCTCTAATCTCTGAGTATTCTCCTACTACATGTGTAATAAACAATAATGAACAACATTTGTGCTAATAAATTACCCATTTCAAAGAACAGAAATAAAAATAGACACATGAACTGTGCTCTGGGGAAGGTCGGAGACCTGACCCATAATAAGTGCACGGATGGTGTGTCTGGCTCTATCATTCCTCACAGCAGTGACCTCCAGAAATAGCAGGGCAATGAGATGTAAGCCCAAGAATGTTTTCCCATGTCTCTTTTAGTCTTGGCAGATCTGTCACGTACAGTTTAGGCTGCTGCTTTGGCAGAGAATAACAGACTAAATGGGCTTATAAGCCTTTGCTGGATTATACACTGTCTGAGGATAACCCCAGCAGCAGAAAGAAACAAACTTAAAGAAACATATTCTGACTCACACTGTATAAGACAGTTTATAAATTTCTTTTGAATTTAGAGACAGTAATGTTCTGTATTATCTGTTAATGGACGTTTTGCAAATTTATACACAAAACATAGAATCCTGACATCTCTGCAGTGAAATTCTTCAGCAGGCAGCTAAAGGCTTTGCAACACAGGAACTAAGAAGTGGCAGAGAGGCAGAGCCTCTCTTTAAAGCAGTGAAACTGCAGCAAGTAGCTGAGTGCCTACTGGGCCTGAAGAGAGTCTCTGGCCAACGTGAAAGGAAGGGAGTGCTAACATTGCTGAGCTTCTCAACACTTTGGAGCTCTCCAGGAGATCACAGTATCCTTCTGCACCCATTTACTTTTACAAACACAGTAAGGTGCAAAATCGGAGTATTCAAGCCTGATTTTCTTATTAGCTCATAACAGGAGGAAGCAAGTGGTGGCTTTTGTTCCAGAAGACAAGACAGGAGGTCACGTGAAAACAATGGGCTGGAGTGAGTGGGTAGCTGAAGCATACACTCGTAACAGTTTGTTCTCTACACTAATTCTACAAAGGGCTCCACACAACAGCCTCTACTGCCAAGCCTCCTACCTGCCCAGAGGGGTAGTATGTTAGCCAGCGCTCTAGGTGAGTTGAATACCAGCCAGGGAGCAGGCATCGGCTTTGCAGGTTGCGCAGTTCCTGGGGGGCCTGGGATTTTGCAGAGATCACTTGGTAGAAGGTGTAATTGAGTGCCACAGGGTCATTGTGAGCACGCTGGTGCTGGAAAACATAAGCTGAATTTAGAAGCAAGAACACAGAATTCCACCTTGCGCATCTCTCTGCAGACCCCACTGACTTGGCACAGCCACCCACCAATGCCTTTGTGTGTAACTGTCCACACTCTGCAGGTAGCCTGCCTCACGTCTAGGGAAATGGATCCACAGGGTTTCCACTTCACCCCACTGGAACACCTCCCTGGTCCTCACCCACAGAACAGCGCTGGGAAGTTACCTGGTACCACGAATAGGCTCGGTCAGCAGGGTTGATCAGAACAGTAATGATTTTGGCTCGAGGGAGCAGGGCTGCACCACGTTTTGGTACCACCTCTGTGTCAAAGTAATTGGCACTCTTCTCAAACATGAAGTCTGTGCTGGCATTGGAGGGGATGGGAAAGAATTCCATGTACCTGCCAAACAGATGGGACACTGGTGAGCAGCTTGGCCCAACAAAGAAATGGCACATGACAAAATGATGCCCTTGTGCCTCCTGAACAGACACAGTTCACAGAACAACTGCAGCTCCCCAGGAATGCAGTGAATGGGAAAATGCGCACAGAGCTGGCAGAGGTTAAGGTGCGATGGAGCACAACATGGAAAGTTGGAGATGATAAAAGCGCAAGAAACTATTTTGCTGCGTGTTCTCCAAGTCTTTGGGCAGCGGAAGGAAAATGTTGAGGGTAGGGTACTAGTGCTAATAGAAAAGAGGTTCGGTCCAGGAGTAAGGCCAGAATCAGCTGCCTGTTCTGCAACTGACTGGTGGTTTAAACCTGTTTAAACCCATATAACTCACGTGTCTCTCTGCACATCTGTCCATAGCTGTGGAGCAGGGTAAAGAGCTCTGCTCGGCCTCGCAGGAGCTTACATGGTAACTAAGGCATTTGAGTAAGGCAGAGGGCAGTGTGTGGGACAGGGCACTGTAAAGTACTAGAAGACAGGCCTGTTGAAATTTAAGCTATACAACTAACTCAGATTCCATGCTAAACATAAAGATTCTTCCATGTGGCGCAACACTCCAGTCAAGTTGGATGACTTTTCCAGGAGATGCACATAAAAACCTATGCTTTCTAGGTCTGTCAGCTAGTGCAATGGTTCTGTAGTATTTGACTCCTGTGAGCTTTGCTCAAGTACTGACCCCCTTGTAATACCTTTTCAGCAGTCCTCTAAATGATCAGAGAAGTCAAAGTCTCCCAGAGCTCATGGGCAAAGAAACCCAACAGCAGAATGCCTTGCTGCCACCCAGCTGCCCTCAGAGCCACGCATGAGGGAGCACAGTGCCACAGCTGACCTGAAGTCAATGCCTTGAGCAAGAAACACCTTTGAAATGTCTCTGCCTGGAAACACAGTGGCATAATTGTGCCATAGTGACACCGACAGGTGGAAACACTTTAGCATACTTTTACATGTAAAGATCAAGGTATGCATGTGAACACTGGAGCCAATGTGAGGAATGCAGTGATGGCTGGAAGTCGGAAGAGCCCAGAGCAACAGGAGGGAAGCTGTCCCCTCTGCACTGCCTCTTAACTCAGAACCCACGAGGGACTTTTAAATGAGCACACTGTTGTCTGTTTTGCATGTCAAAGGAAAGGAAACCTCATGACAGCAGAGCATTCAACAAAGACTGAGTTTTTAAAGCTCTATCATGCCTACAAGTCTCCTGGTGAGCAGGCAGTGAAATCAGGAATTACCTGTCCTGGTACTAAGCAGTTGGGTTAGTAGGAAAACAGAGCATACACTGATCAATAGCTATGAAAATAGCTGTTCAGAAATAGAGAAGCTACTACGGTGGCTGAGGTGGACATACAGAGAAACTCAGGAGAAAGCAACGTAACACGGGTGAACTTAGCACAGAAGAGCATGTGTCAGGGTTCTTACCAATCAATTCCTTTATGATAGTTGGGTCCATTAAAAAACTGGATCTCCTCGAAGGTGGATGGACTTGGGAAGTTACTAGTGACTGCTGGATGCATGGTCAGGAAGAAGTGCACAGCTGTTGTGCCTGCAACAGGAACAAGTTAACGGGACCTGGCTCGCACATGAGACTTGGCTGAATGAAAAGCTTTACCAACACTGCAAAGCACAATCCCCAGATGGGCACACTCCTACCGTGTGTGGCTAACCCACCCTTCACTCATGCAGGTTACAATAGCGGTGACACCAAGCACTGAGATTGAACCTGACTGAACAGTTCAATCCCATGGGTCAGCTCATGCAGCTGATTTAAGTCACCTCCTTAGCATGACAGCTGTCACCCACGTTGGCTACCCCCACTGGTGGCACAGCCACACTGTCATGTGGCAGAATGCATTCCTGCCAAACACAAAGTGACCTGGGCACTGCAGGACAGTATCATGTGTTTGGGAAGGAGGTGTGCTAGGGGCAACATCAGTGTCCTTGCATGAGAATTCAGCTAGAGGTGCCTTGGCCTGCCTCTGCTGTAGATGTTTTTCCTTTTACTCAGCCAAACCCAATAATCCTGCTCAGCAAACAGCTGTAGCCTCCAGCAGGACGATAAATCAGCCAAGAGAGGGGTTTCTTACTGTGCCATTTCAAGCACCTTGGTCCATGGTACAGAAGGGCTCATGCTGCGCACACACCAACAGAGCTTCACAGTGACAGAGGCAGGAGACAGCAATATGGCTGGGACAAGCTTCCTCCCAATGCCAGGATCACTGCTTGCTGTGCGTGGTCAGTGGCTGCTGTTTCACTGGGCTACAGAGAAAGCCAAGGCTTGAAGACCTGGCTTTGGCTGAAGATTTTGTTCAGCCTCAAAGGGACTCCTAGTACAGCATATACAGCCGTATTACTGCCAACCACAATGCCACAGCACTTAAGAGGTGGTGACAAGAGGTCAGACAAAAGAGGATCTCTACCTCCCACTGACAGTGACATGGAGCATGCAGTGGGCCCACAGATCTGTTGCAATAAAAGCACTAAGGGGCATTCATTGGAACCTTTGCCAAATGCCTGTGTTTAGCCCTGCTGACAGCTTATGCTTGGGATACGCTAAGAAAAGTCACAGTTTCTCTCAGCTTACCTGGAAAAGCCAAACCAGCTCTGCAGGTAAGAGCAAATCAGGACTGAGCCAGCCACAGTGCAAGGGTGCAAAGTGCAGACAGGCTTGCCAGATTTAGGTTAGAGCAAACCTGAGATTCTCTGAAATGTCCTCTGTGATCATTTGGCAGCTTGCAGAAAGGACAGCCATACAGAACTCCTACACAGACCTTTCCAGCTCTCCTCTCTGGAGGAATGACAGGGAAGCTGCAATCTATCTTTAGATTAAGTATTCACATTACCGGTTTTCTGAGGTCCCACGATGAGGAACTTGGGGAGTCGATCACATGTTTTCTCTTTGGACCAGATATCCTTGTGCCTCTTATCATCACAGGGATTCTGCAGCACAAGTGATGGGATTAAGCATTACCCACAAGAGCTAATGGAAAGGGGAGGAGAAGCTGGAAGGCCAGTCCTCTCAGGAAAATGCTATTAGCATACGAAGAACACTCCACAACCGCACTGCTACACTGCCAGTGTCACAAATACTTAACTAAAAACACAGGAACCTTTTCCAAAAGCTCCAGGGTGACACCAGAGCCAAGGTCCCTCTGAGAGCGTTAACCACTGGCCTTGCCCTGTGCAGTCGTGCTGGCCTGGGCCACCATGATCGTACAGCTCAACATCTGTGAACTTCTGGCAGACAGACAACTCTATCACCTTCAGTTAATCTCATCTGCTCATTACCGTGCCGAGAGCTGCTGCACTGGGATAAAATGGAATAACCATGTTTTAATTTAACGAACATGAATTCTGCAGTGTGAGATTACTTTAAGATTAATCATATTAACATGCCTGCAAGCTCCTCTGGCACCAAACAGGGTTCTTCCTTGCACACTTAACATTTCACAGCAGCTTGCTCTAATTAATGTAAGACCCAAATGCCTGCAAGCCTGCCCCCCCATCACTTTTGACAGCCATTCCTGACTTTAAGCTCACACCATGATTGTGTCCTGCTGCTCCTACTCCCCATCCCTTCCACTCTGCAATTTGCTGCTTATAGCCTCAAGCCACAAAGGTTAAACCTAAAAGCTTTCCTCATTACCCCTCTGTGCTCTGGATCAGCAGTCTTGCCACACTTTAAATGTGGGATATGCCTCTTCAAAAACCACCAGGAGCAGTTAAGCTGCCTTCTCACCTGCCACAAGGGATTCTTCTCCTGAGGAAAGATTTCAAAGTACTTCTTTGCAAGTTGGACAGGGGGCAATGTCTGCAGGCGAAGGTTGGTCCAGCACTGCACGAACTTCACCAAGCTCTCAAAAGTGTACAGTCCCAGGCGGTCATTCCCATAGTTGGACAGGTGGGTCATGAAGATGCTGATCTGAAAATAGGGAAGACATGGGATAAATCAGGTAACAGTACTCATTCTTCTTAGCTTGATTTCACCGTCAGCAAGAGGCTGTTCACATCTCAGACTGCTCTGGCTGTCTGTGTTGATGGATGTTCATCTGCCAGGATACAGCACTGCCTTGATGTAGAGCTTGCAATAAAGGAGGAACTTAGGAGAGGAGGTCAGAGACCTCCCAGTAAACCCTGGGAATGGTGGTGGTGGAGTGGTAACTGAGCCCTGGATGCGAATGCAGAACAGTTTCAACATCCTAAATCAAATCAGGGAATCCCTCCTAGTCCAAACCTTGCAAATCTTTCATGGCAGAACAGGAGCTTCCCTTCCTCTCCCCAGGGCATAATCAGAACAAGCTCTCTAGCTGCGGTGAGCAGCCAGGAGAGCACGGGAGCAGGCCAGGGAGAGGAGCAGCATGCTGCAGGCCAGGGCACAATGGTGCAAGGACAGTTTTCACAGGAGTTATTTCTAGGCCCACAGCCTGTCAGCTTTCATTCACTTCAGAGCCGACATCTCAATCGTAAAGGAACAAGTGGCAATTCACACTGTAAAATACAAACAAACATACCTGGGGATCTGAACAGGGGCTGCAAACACTGCACTAGGACATCGTCCTAGGAACAGACATCAGCTGATAAGGTTTTAGCTTGCAAGAGCCTTCAGCACAGGCAGCTTCTGAATAATATCCTGCCAAGCCTGAGGATGAAAACCCTTTGGCAAAGTGGCTCCCATGGGAGCCTACCCAGCACTGCAGTACTCAGGAGCTGGTGCACTATCCCTGCCTTGCCGAGCCATCTCTCAAGCATTTCCCTCCTGATTGTGTGTTTCAGTAGTTTAGCTTTTGGAAAGGAGTGCAAAAGACTGTTGTCAGCTTGACTCTGGTGTGTGGTCACATGGAATTGGGCATCCTAGTGCCTGTAACACAGCATCTTGCCAGACACAAACCACACCATGGCTACAAGTTAGCAAAACAAAAGCAGAACACTAAGACCAATGGAAGAATGACTACGTGGATGATTTAGCATTCCTCAACCAGTGTCTGCTCATGCAGGGAGGGAAAGAGACCTCAGTCCATTGCTGCACAGTTAAAGGCTGAATCCTGATGATGCCAGGTAAGATCAAGAGGCAACAAAAGGCTTCCCTGATGGGGGAAGGAATGGCTTTCCCACTAACAGCCAGGGAAGAGAAAAAGAGCGAAGCAGGAGACAGATGGTCTTGGGATGAAGACATTTGCTGGCACTCGAGGTATGAATTCAGTCTCTGCCCAGTGTCACCATGGACTTGTCTCAGTGACCAGTTTCCTTCTGGTTTCCCACTAAGCTGGTAGAGAGGCCCTGACAGACAGGCTCTGGCACCTCCACTTCAAAGAGCAGTGTGTGCTTGGTGCTGTTGTGTAAAAAGGAGATGTGCTAAATATAACACAGAGCAAACGACAGGAAGATCTTCGGTGTAACTGTAGGGCCATGCCACGGAGCACATAAGGTGCCAAAGGATGTGTCTCATGTTGTATTTCTCCCATTTCTGGGGAAGGCAGGAATGTGATGTGACAGCGAGGGCTGGCTCATCCCTTTGACTTGCCAGTGAAACGTTCAGAGGAAAAAATTGCTGCATGAAGCATGTGGCTCACTGGCATAAACCAGTGCAGCAGGGAGCAGTGCAGCATAAAGCAGTGCAGCAGGGAGGACACAGGTCACCACCTGGGGTCCCTGCAAGCCTCCAGAAAAAAACCAGCCTGCATGTTTGCATCCATGTGATCAGGGAAGCAACTGTGTCTCAAGAGTAAACACATTCAACTAAAAGGGCTCACACAGGTAATGCTGGCACCTGCAAACAGCCCCGAGGAACTGGATTTGGAAGAAAAGAAGACAAGCCCAACCAAAGAGCCATTTCCTTGTACTTGTGAGGATGCAGTCATGTCCTGTAACACACATGCACTGTTCAACAAGGCCTGGCTGCTTGCTCTGCCTCGTCACAGCTACCGCTGCCAACGCTGCTCTGAGCACTACTTCTGACATAAGCTACATTGAAGTCCCATCTCTCCCTCCCATCCACACCCAGGGACCCCAGGGACTAGCTTGGTAATAACGCCTCCCTCCTCTCCCCCTCCCTTCCACTGTCAGCATGCCACGGTTTCCCTTCCTTGGCACTGAGGAAAGATGAGAGGAAAGGTCACAGGGAGCCTAGAATACAGAAAACAAGCGGGTATGAGCACCCCTGCAGTATGTAAACAAGCAGTTGTGGGCACAGCAGTAACCTAAGCAGCCGCTTAGCATGAGCAAAAGTGTTTGTCAGAAGTGATCAGCCTGTCTGCTGGGTATCAACGGCTATTCTCCTTCCTGACATCAGACCTTGTTCACCAGTCAGAACATCAAACATCTTCTGTTTGCACTGTGGAGTTAATCATATGCATACAGGCTGCATGTGTATATACACTCAAAGGGAGTTGGAAGCACCAAAAAGGACTTAAAGAGCCTGGTCCAAGTCTGCTACGGATCACTGCTGGGGCTGCAGGGCTGGCCAGCTTTCCATCAGGTCTATGAGATGGCTCTATCAGCAAGAGGAGGAATGCAACGGTCTGAGTCACCGTGCAAACACGAGCAATGAAGAGGAGTTTACAGCACAGTACTCCACTGCTCACAGAGAGAGAAATGCTCCACTGCCAAAAGGGAGCAAAACTGTAAACATCAGAATCATCTGAAGGTGCCTGAAAGAATTTTAAAGCCACCACAAAGAGCCAACAGTAAATCTGGCAAATAAGCTCATCCTATACCAGAGCACAATCTTTCCAAACCTTCTGGATCACGGATCACTGCCAGCTGCTTTGACCACCACACACTTATCAGCAAATTTTAATGGGCAGTTCTAGAAACCATGTTTCTATTAACTGCTTGGCACAGCAATGATCCCTGGATTAGAGTCCTTAAGTTTCACAGTAGCTAGTTCTGCAGGCGTTCTTTAAGATCTGACAATTATGAAGTGGGACAAGGGGGAATTCACCCAACATATGGCAACAGAAACCCAGAAAAGCAATGGTCACAGAGAAGAAAGCAGCTTGTTTCCCTCTGATGATAGATCACTCCATATGAACCACAAAGAACAGCCTTCTCCTCACTACAGACTTCTATCAAGCAGGTAGATTTGGTCCTGTGCAAAGATAACAATTGTGTCTCAGCTGATAGGCCCAGAAGACTGGCTTCCAGACCTGTAAGTATGAACCCTTACAGCTTTCTACCTAGTGCTGCTATAGACCCATACCTCCTGTGCATCATACACCAAGCCAGAGGTGGTCACAAGGTAAGCTTCAGAAACACAGGGCCTGTTTGTAAACTACAGCCTGTGTGATGCACCCAGAGCACACTGCAAGGGTCTTTTCACGATCACAGTTCTACTTCAAGGAGAGCAGAGGCACTAAGCCCTATGAAAAGCAGGAGACAAGAAAGAATTAAGCTCATTAAGGGGAAAAACTTGAATTTATGATTCACTGAGCCTCTAGAGCCCCGACCAAAAGTAACAATATCTGCATATTCAACCCTGCAAGAGGAGGAGGGAATGAAAGAAAACATCGGGGAGAACAGAGCCACTAAAGTTACATGACAAAACCCACAAAAAAGAACTCAATGACTGGGACAAGTACTCCAGGGTTCCCACCTAGGAAGCTAGGCAGAACCAGTCTACTTTCTCTCAGATCTGCTTTTTGCCCATATTCAGGGCTGGTGGAAAAGACAAAGAAGTAGGAAGGCAGAAATTTGGAAGTCATGAGAAAAGAGATTAAATACCATTATATTTGGGAGTGGCTACATTAGAGGTAGACATTCTAAAATCACTGTCTAAACTTGGCAAGCCAATGTCCATTCAGAGAAAGGGAAGACAACAGATGCCAAATCAGTTTAAGTAAGAAACAAATTTAGGTGGGGAATTGAGAATGTTACTGTACAATAAAAAAGAACAGCATGTTTTCCTGCTGCAGCCAACAAGCAGGCATGTGAGGGAGTGTGAAGGAAAGAGCTACAGAAATTTGTCTCTTAATTCCATACATTCAGGATCTTCTAAAAATTACTGCTTTTTTTGGTGTGTTTCTCTTGCCACCTAGTACATCTTCCTAGCTTTAATGGGAAGTGAGAAACTCATGTGATTTCTCATCCATGGCTAAGAACTGGGAAGGGGCTGCATGGTGTTGAAGCTACTACTTTAGCTTTGTGTTTTGACTGAACTGTCAAGTATTGGAAGGGAAAAAGGAACACCTGTGTTAGATGCAGATCCCCCAAAATGCCTTAGGGTGACTACATCACAAAAAAGGCACACAGAAATTGTTTTGAAGTGCATACATACTGGAAGAAAGGAGAGAACACTTCAGAACAAAAACCCAGAGAAAGCAATTATTGTGACCAAACTCATCAGTGGGGAAGGCAACAGGTGGCAGATGTGCAAGGAACAGAAGGAGCCAAGGCACATCTCACTTCTGATTCATGAAGATGCAGTGGTCTTGGTAACACCCCCTCTACCTTGGGCCATGCTCCCTCAGTGTGTCACCCTGGCTAGTTTATAACACTCAACACTGATGCATCCTTGGCAGTGTATAAAGAAAAACATCACTAACTACAAGTACTTCCTTGGTCGTCTTTTTCACATCTCCTTACCATCAAACTGGAGATACTGCACCATGATGGGTGCTTATACTGAATCTCCCGTAAGATCTAGTCCTTTCCCACATCAGGCACATCAGCTGAGATACCCATGCACCGATTCCCCTTTCAGATGAGCTTACTGGGTTTAGGAGCACCGTCAGGAACAGTTCACCACCACGAATGCTCTTGTCCAACTCCTTTGAGCCACCAGGATACTCATTATAGAAGATAGTGTGAGTAAAAAGCCCACAGGTCTGTCGAGGCAGCACCTAGCAACATCAGAGAAAGCAAAATTAGGTAAGAGGCAGATGCAGCAGGATATACCAGTGGAGTGTCAAAGCAGCACTCTGGATCAATATGAAGAGTAAAGGACCTAATCAACGGGGGTTCAGATGTATCTCTTTTGATATTCCTCCCAACCATTTACTCATCACAGTGCGGACAAGTCAGTGGGATCTCAGTTTAGTCTTGTTGTGCTTGGTTCTGCTCTGTTCAGTATTGACCTCTGAACTGTACTGAGAAACAGTACAAAAAGCTGTAGCCAAGCTTTTTTTCCTCTTTGCTTGACTTAGCGATTTTGGAAACACTGGTGATAATAAGGTTAATGTCTCTGATACAGGTCACTAGGAGACTGTCCCTTGGGCAAGAAAAGCATGCTCTGCTTATCCAGCTGTGCTCACCATGATTCCATTATGGATGAATCCACGCCGGTACCGGGCAGGGCGCAGGTGTGGGTATTCCTCTGTGCTTGTTACTTGGATGCTCCAAACAGATTTCCATGCCTCATAGAGTTGTGTATGGACAGGATAAACCCCAGAATGATGGGGGGCTACAGCATAGCCCAAGTCTGTGGGAATCCCATGCTCCTGGAAGCAGAATATGCAGCCTCATCATTCAATATTTAACTAAGATCCTTAATAAGGAACATATTTTGCAATCAAGTCAAAGTTGGAGTGACAAAGCAACATGAAAACTCTCTGGATTGGGAAACCTGAAATACTGCTTGTAACTTCTTGTTTTATGCATCTATAGAAATATAAAGGTAATTCTGTATCCACCAGGATGTTTAGCACTGGTAACAGCTGCTGTAAAAATGGTCTTGTAGCTTCCAGGTGCCACAAATGAGATTAATTCACAAGCCTGAGGTCAGGCTCCTTGGTTACTGCAAACTAATCAATGCTGTTAAGTGACATATCTCACTCCCACAATGCCTAGATCTGAGCCACTAGAGGAGGAAAGCAAAATTTCCTTAACTGATCTAGAAGGAAAGGAAGACGCCTGGAATCTGTCTCGTCTCTAGCAATTCAAATAAAAGCAGACATGTAGCAAGGGACTATTGAGGGTGGAGATATGGGGCCTGGAGCTACACTAAAATGACAGGAAATATCTGAATTTCATGGTTTTTAATTCCACTGTAACAATATGAATGATGACAGCTCTGCCCTGGTGGTGTACAAGAAAACCAGAGCCCCTAAATGAAGCAATAACCTTCTCCTTCCCCCTGCTAGCTGGTTTAAATATGAGTAATTGTGTTCTGTGCTTTGCGTCTCTTTGCAAAAGACTGCACTGTTATTCAACCAGGAAAAGGAGGAGCCTACATTGTTTCTATAATGCTGCAACTGTGCTCTGAATTCAAGATCATTCCTAATCTGTGTATGTCATGGGAACACGAGACAGCAGCCTGCTACTCCCAAAAGGATTAGCATCAAAAGAACCAAACTAGAGGTGAAGAGGACATTCGTTTCAGAGAAACATGTATGCTATACTCAACTCTGGGCTTTAAGTATCAAACAGACATTGTTCCAGCAATGCAGGATGTTCGAAGCTTCCCTCTCCTCTGCCAAACCCAAGGAATCTCCCCTGCACTTCCTAGATAAGTAGCTTCTTCAGCATTGTCTGAGGAGACCAGAAGTAAGGCTGTTAGCACACAGAGCATTCTATACAACCAACCAGGTGACTTCCTTACAAAACCACAGTGCGTAAGGATGGAAACGGAAATGCTTCCTCACTGCGAGTCTGTAAATTAATTGGATTTGGATGGTAATGCTACAAGTTCACACCTCAGCAAACAACAGCCTTGGGATTTGCACCCTGGAATGTAGCGGAGCTGCCTGGGGCCATGCAGGTGCCAGGAAACATTCCCATTTCACAGGCAGGCACAGGAATGGTGTTTCTTGCCTGAAGACAGCAGGAGTTGCACATCAATTTCAATTTTCAGAACTGCCTTTCTTAAACGCAGCTGAGTTACCAGACCAGTGTTTGTGTTCAGTGGGGCCAGATCTACTATTCCAGGAGAAGAATGTTTAAGGGTTAGTACTGTAAAGTAACTAAACTGTGATGCCCCTTACCACAGCAAACTGCTTGTTGAGTTTCATCTGCTCAGCCAGCACAGTGACATTGTGGAACAGATGAGGTTGCATGTGACTCCACATGTGAGGGAACCACCAGAACTCCTTCCTGTGGTTAAGCAGCGTGTCATCCCCTTCATCTTCCTCATCTGTACCTACAGAGAGCAGAAAAAGTGCAAAACCAAAAGGCAGAAAAAGGGGCTCTATACTTCAAAGCAGTGGCTAATCCCCTGCAATGCTGAGTCCTCCCAACAGAGAATCATGCTCTCTCCAGTGTGGTACACATGCACATGGACACGAGGGCTGTATGCAGGCACTGGGACAAAAGGGTGCCAGGGGCTTACCTGTGTGGTAGAATTTCCCTGAGAAGCCCAGGTTGAAGGTGAAATTTGGGACTAAAGTTCTCAGCTTATTCTGGGTGCTCAGTAAAGCCTGTTTGAATGAAAGGAGAAAGAAATGTTCATATTCAGTTGCTCTGTAACATTTCTCTGTGCTTTGCTGGTGCTCAGTTCAGTCTTGAAGAAGTATCACAGGGGATGGGGCTAAGGCATTGTTGTCTGTGGAGTGAAGCAGTGTAGCCAGGTGTTCCACACAGAGTCTCACAAAGTAGTCCTGATATACTAAATGATGCCACTTTAAAACCAGTCAGGTGATGCTCTCTACCTTCAATGTGAAGGACACAGAGCGCCTGTGCTGAGGCAATGGAAAAATAAATCTCACTTCCAAGCAACAGATCTCTTAACTCTTAACATGTTCAACCGCAATGCTCCCTTCATCTCCTATGCTGGCTGGGACATTACCATCAAACGTCTGTCTTTTCTCTGAGCCTTTGTGTTAATGAAAAAGAGGATGGGGCAGCACAAGGGGCACAGTCCAAGGAAGTCGATAGTGTCATGAACAGTAACTAAGTGATCCAAAGGGATGGGGACTTATTTAGAGAGGAACGGTGGATTTGCAGAACTGCCCATGAAAGGAGTCCTGCTAACAGAGATATTCTTTTGTATAAGAAAAGCTACCTGGATTCTGGAAATAGAACTTGAGGGAGCTGACATTCACAGTCATCAGATCTCCTATAGGTTCTCTCCTGCTCACTTTGTCTGCTTTAAATGTCTGAAGTAATTGCTCTAGCCAAAGGGAAGGAGCCTTGTGCCACAAACCCCAAGGTCCAGCAGTGAACAGAGCAAGACAGCCAGCTTTGGCAGAACAAAACCCCAGAGGCTCGGTATGTCCTAGACAAGTAAGACACAAACTAATTCCAGTCAAATCTCTTCTGCTGGAAAACAATAAGAGAAAGCCCTGAAATGCACATTCTGCTGCTATCGGCGTGCTTCAGGAATGTGTCACTGGTGCAGCTCTCATGGGAGGAGTTCTCAATCAAACAGGGACCTGGCAGGAGACAGTGACAGTCCCTGCCCAGGCAGTTATTTAGATGTTAATAGCTTTTCCAAGGAAGCAATGGATGAGTAGCTACACCAAGGTGAAGGCGATGACCTCTCAACAGCAGGCTTGGGCTAGATGCAAACACACAAGCAACTTGGCACCTAATACTGGGGAAAGTGCTTTCCAAACTGTGCAGGAGAGATGGGCAGATCTTTCTGCACCAGCTGCCCTTCCCCAGCCCCAAGAAGCACAAAAGAGCACTACAACACTGCCTTCACACGGCTCACACTCTATAGGCACTGTTTAGAAACACTGCTCCCTAGGTGGTGAAAGCGCATTCACAAATACAGACTCTCACTCTGTGGACCCTTGACACCCACCACTTAAGGACATCCTTACAAATCACTGCTGTTACTAACATTTGAAGCCAGTGTTGATTTCTGGGCATGCAGCAGTTGAGCAGTATTCCCAAGGCAGGCAGACCATGACCCCTCCACACAGCAAGGTGTGAAGACCAGACAGACTATTTCTGCAGTGCTGCAGAGAGGCTCAGTGCTCTGAGGGAACCAAGCTTTCAGACTTTGCCTTAGAGATGAACCTAATGCCCAGTTCCTCCTCCCCACATTCACACAACACTGACATCCAATGCAGCCTGGGACAAATGTCAAAGATCCCAGCTCTCCGTAGCCATATGCCTACCACATCCATAGCCCAGGCCCCACTCAAGAGCAGTATTTTGAGGAATGTATTGCATGACATCTCCAGAACCTATCATAAACATAAATAAGTGTTTTTTAAAAGCTGACATGCCAACAGCAGTGATGGCTGAAGCCCCCTTTGCTGCACAAGATCCAGAATAGGCAGTGGGAAGTCACGTTCCCCTCATGTAACTCTGTAAGGCACAGGGACTCATCAGAAGCATCAGGGAGCACAGACTTCAGAGCTGTGCATCTCTTTACAGAGAAGCATCTGTTTGCCCAGCTGGATGACAAGATCACGTCTCATCTGGGACCACCACCACCTTGAACACATCGCCCAGTATCCTGGACAGGAAAGTACAACTTTTGTGTCTTGTCTCCAGAGCTGTCCCACACATCATCACCTCTCTGCTGCTCTGATAGGGACATCCAGTTCCCCAAGCCTGGGTAGGAAGGTGGAAGGAGGAAAGACAGCGGTTAAGAGGCTTAGCATTCCTCCGCACAGAGGGAGATTTAAAGCCTGGGTGGGGTTACCATGACAACACATCTGTCTGATGATAAATCCCCAAAAGCCCAGCAATCCTTTGTGTCTGGGGAGGGACCAGAGAGGAACCGTGGGGGTCCCAGGAATTCCAAGACTATGGAGTCTTGCCTTCCAGGTTGGTTTATTGCTAATCTTGTGCCAGCCCTGTGCTGTTGCTGGATCCTTTTCACAGCCACATCCATAAGGTGGCATGGAATAGGTCTGAAGCAATGTCTTTCCCCGGCACAGGATAGAAGAGACTAAGGTGCCAAGGTAAAATATCTGGAAATCTATTTCATCCTTATGTATTCACTGTTGCTCAACACGCTGGTTCAGAGGTGTGTGAGCTGAATGTAGTAAGGTGAAACAACACAGATGTGGGAATAGGCCAGGAACATGACTTTTCTGCCTGCTCTGACACCTCTGCACTATCTTTCTTGTTTATAAAGTAGGACGAAGATGATAGTACTAATAATGTCTTACAGGTGACTCAAGTGGCATTTCATTTATATTCATAATGTACTCTGATATTTTATATTAAATGTCATCAAGAAATATAGAATAGGCTATCCATTAACAGCTAGCCAGATGCAAACAGATCTTCATGTGCGCATTTGTGCACTGCTGAAGCTGCACCTTGAATCCTGTGTTCAGTTATGGGCCCCTCACCACAAGGGAGATACAGAGGTGCTAGAGTAGGTCCAGAGAAGAGCAACAAAGCTGGTGAAGGGTCTGAAGCACAAGTGTGATGAGGAATGGCTGGGGCAGCTGGGGTTGTTTAGTCTGGAGAAGAGAAGGCATGGGGGGGCATAGGGGGGACCTTATTACTCTCTACAGCTGCCTGAAAGGAGGATGGAGCGAGGAGGTTGCTGGCCTCTTCCCAAGTAATGAGTGATATGACAGGAGGTAATGGCTTCAAGCTGCACCAGGGAAGGTTTAGACTGGATATTAGGAGCAGTTTCTTCCCCAAAGGGTGGTCAGGCATTGGAACAGGCTGCACAGGGAAGTGGTAGAGTCATCGTCCCTGGAAGTGTTCAAAAACCATGTAGACAAAGTCTCTAGTGACATGGTTTAGTGGTGGACTTGGCAGCACTGGGGTAACAGCTGGACTTGATGACCTTAAAGGTCTTTTCCAACCTAACTGATTTTATGATTCAAGACATTTAGTTGCTCCCATGGTACGGGTCAGAGGGCTAGCATTTTAGCTACTCCCCATCTCTTAAAAGCAAGGTCCTTCTCATAGAAAACTGCCCCTCCAATCCCTTCAAGTATTTCTGTTTTGTATTTTCTAACTATCTTCCACCACAAAATCCTCCCCAGACGCAGCCAAGCACACTAGCTCACCAGAAACACCCCCTCCCCTGCTAAGCTCCTACTACAAGTTCTGCAAGGCTCGCCCCAGGAAGGATGGAGTCTCCCAAGACATTCCCAGCACTGGCCACTTGAACTCATAAGCCACAGCACACCCAGACCTGCTTCATGCTTGCCATAGTCTATCAGAGAACATGCTCTGCAACTCACGACCCGTGTTTCTGAAGGTCTTTAGTACTTACTGAGGGCAGCGCCCAAGTGACAGACATCTACATTCCAACCCACATTGCTGGGCACAGTGTGGAAAAGATCTAAGCTTCAGCCTGATGTCTGATGCCTATCACTTTAAAAAAAGGCTTTCTGATAATCTCAAATGATGATAATTACTTCTAAGCAAATGCTAGTGGCAAAGAAGTTTAAAATTGTGCACTTTGTTGCAACACATTAAAAAATCCTCAACTGTACAATCTCACTGATGGACCTGCAAAGACTTACAGACACTACAAGCTCTGAACGCTGTTCAGTGAAAGACACAAACTCTCACAATGGGGTTAAAATTCTAGGACCAAAGAAGAAATGGGGGAAAACCACAGCACTGTACCCTCTTCAGGTTGCTTCTTTAGGACCTAATCCTCTTCTAAGATTGGCATCGCAATAATACAGGGCTAAACCTTCATAAAACTGTGGTGTTTAGCTATGATATTTTTAACTTCCAAAAGTGTTTGCAGAGATTTTAGCTGTTTCACACAAACCCCTAAATGTTACCTCTCCTACCTCAGGTCCTTCTAAAAACATGCAAAAGAAAAAAGGGAAACAAGTCTGAGAGTCAGAGCTGGGAAGAGAGGGTACCATGAGTCAAGGAAAAGTACATGGACAGATGCAGAGAAACAGATGATAAAAACTGGAGGAGAAAAGCAGAGTGCTTCAACAACCTCATCTCAAACACTCTTACAAAGCATGCTAGGAACATGTTGCAGAGACACTTCTTCATAGGAGCTGCCCTATGGACACAGGGCAGAACACTCGCAAGGGGTGTTTCTGCAGTCTTCTCACCACCCAGCAGTAGCAATGGCATAGTTCAAAACAGCACTGTCAAAA
>JBCJKH010005178.1:10446-36107 GCA_039877255.1 Loriculus beryllinus | reverse complement strand
TGGCATAGTTCAAAACAGCAATGTCAAAACAGAAAGCATTCATGGTACTGGTACTTCTACCTCTTACAATGTTAGAATCAGTGAGTTAGAAACTGCTGAGTATTTTCAATTCATGTAAGATCATTCTCTACAATTTAGAAAGGCAAGAGCAGGCTGACAGCCACCCTCACTGGATTCACTCTTCTACCCTCGCCATCCATAACCCAAAATGAAAGGACTGTCCTTGGTCTGCACTTAGCTTTCTCTCAGACTTGCTAGCAGGAATTGCTCACTATTTATGCCCTTGTAGAGATTACCAGCAAAAGAGGCAAAACCTGATCTACTTAATCTTCTTTCCTTGTACCTAAGGACAAGCAGGAAGGATCATAAAAACCAGATCCTTTTGCATTAGAAACGGCTCATCTTGGCTGGCCAGTTCCACTGAGGTTTGGTGAATTCCAAGGATTATGATTTTAGAAGAGACTGAATGTGTCTCTTTGGGAAGAGAAGGGATTTTCTGAGATTTTTGTTTTGTTAATTACATGCAGCTCAAATCTCTGGTAAACTTTACAAGGGAAAAGCATTTTCCTTGTTCAACCTCCAACTGTTTCAATGCAGTTGAGGATGGCAAGCCCCTGCTGCCGCCCTTTAGTAGAAACAGGAACTCAAGGGTTACCATCTTTAAAGTAAAAGCAAGCACAATTCCTTTTTGCCTTGTTAAAGAACAAAGCCATTCAACTCTCCTTCAAGCATCACCAATGAAAATATTTCTCCTCTCATACAGGACATCTACTATGGGCATGCATTCTTTTAATAGTCATTCTGTTTGGAAGCTCTCGGAATGTGTAGCTGCATATAGCAAACAGGCTCACTGGGACAGCAGAGTGAATTTTATACCTTCACACAACACTCAATCTCCAAACCACTACCCTCACCACTGTAATCTAACCTTTAAGATAAGGAGCTGTGTGTTAACAGCCCTGAGACAGTGCTTTCATATGAAAGGCCAATGAAAATGCCAGCTGTTCTGCCACTATTATATTCCCTTCTCTCCCCATGGCGAGAGGCTATCAACAAATCCATGTAGTTATTTCTCGCTTTCAAAAACTAAAAATTCATTACCCTCTCGTGGCTCTGCAATCAGAGAGCTTCTTTTAAATGGATAAATCTGGGTTTTATCTGCTTTGCCTGAGATTCTCTGCTTACTGATCACAGATTATTCCTCCATTTCACCCTGTTAAAACCCAAACAAAGCATCTTTGGGAATTATTTCGTCTGGGTTTGTTTTTAACATCACTAGAGCACCCTTTGTTTCCAAGGGGTTTGGCCAGCTATCTCCTGTATTGTCACATGAGTCTGCAACCTGCACAAACGTTACAAAAGGGAGAATCTCTGCCAATTGGTGTAGAGGGGCAGGGCCTGCTTAAAACCAAGATGAGATTGTGATGCGTCAAACAACAACAAATTCAGAACATTACAGCACCTCAAAACACACGGACACCATGGTGAAATGATGAAAAGTGTAGCACTTTCCTTAGATAAGTATCATATAAAAATTGTTCTATTTTTCTATACCTGACTTCTTGGAAACACTTTTTATACATCTGTTTGCTCAGAGAGCTACGGTTAAAGGTGCCTCTAAAGAATTATTAAAGCATGAAACAAGTAAAATAAATAATGGCATGTGATTACAGCTGCTTCAGGCATGCAGCTTCAAATGAACTGAAAAGATAAAGCTAGCTCTGAACAGAATGCATTACCCCTGAGGTAAACCTGGGAAAACAGAACTTAAAATCTCAAAACCTGGAAAAATGGAGATAAACTGAGATATGCCTTGCACAGATGCAAAACAAACATAGAAAAGGAGTTAAGACCCCTAAGTGAGGTGTAAGAGTGCTCTTGGAACATGTAATGGATGAGATTTGGTTCAGGTAAGGGGGCATGTGTGTATGACAGTATTTTGTTTTATAGCTTTGCCTCAAATGTTCTGTGCTCTCAGATGAAAGGTTAAAGGGTGCTTCACTCTGAAGCTGTTTTGGAAACACGCTAAGGCAGCTGCTGTCACAGGCTTACTGTCATCACAGCTGGTACCCAGGGAACTCCAGCCAGGACTTATTGAAGGGCAAGTGCTAAATGGGAATCCAGAGAGAAAGGCCTGGAGCCTCATACCTGTAGGAACAACCTCAGCAGACCTGGAGAAATAGACAACACACCTGCCTCAATGGCTACAAACCAAAACTGATGGGGAAGCTACAAGGCAAGTCCTTGGCTCCACGAGGCAGCATATGTACACATATCACAGGCTTAGAAGAATGCTTTATCACACACTTTCAAGGACACAAAGAACTAGAAGGGGCACTTGGTTTCTTACCTTCTTCCTACTTGTTTACTCATTTGCCTGTCTTGCTTCCCCCTCCTTCAGAAAATATCCCTCTCTCTGTGCCTTTCCCATATCTTGTCCTAATAGATCACTGTATTACTCAAGGAACTGCCAAGGAAAGCAAACCATAAAGATGGCATCTCTCTTTCCCAATCGTGAGGCCACAGAGATTCTTCTCATGAAAGCCCGGTGTGACCATGTTTCCCTGGTGAATTTTTGGGTATTTCCTGCTCTGGGATGGGGGTTGCTGGTGGAGGATATGAGAGGGGTGTAATAAAGGGTGAGAGAAAACCTTTCTTTTCCCAGTTTGGTTATGTCCTGAAAAGCTAGATAGCTAAAACATAGACTACTGCAGTTTACACTCCAGGGACCAGCCAACAGCTTTGCAATATAATGCATACAGTTTATACATATCATAATAATCTAATACAGTTTTGTATTCTATTCTATTACAATCTGCCTTTTCCTTTTGAAAAGTACAGCTTACAGCTACAAATAGATTTGACAGAGGAAATCTGCATATGTCTGCTCCCTGTGTTAAAGATGAGACAGAATAGACCTTCATAGGCATCATCCTCCTAAATTCAGAGAGGCCAGATACAGGTCCCAGCATGAAAAAATGCTCCTTTTGAACCTGCAAAACAGTCGAGAGCATCACATAGGATGCCTCAGCATCTGGCCTCAGAACTGGCTATTTGCAGGCCAGTTCTCTGTTTAAGATGAGAACAATTGCAGCAATCAAGTCTTGCACTCAAATTAAATGCAACCTTGCCCTTCCTGGCATACCACGCACACTAGAGAATTGCCTGGTGCCTGTAGATATTCTAGGAACTTTACCTCTACATCCGACACTTTCATGCGAGTGCCCTCTTTTCCCACAAATATATCATCAATGTCAACGAGGATATAGCGATCAAGTGTGAGACAGAGGCGCTTGCCGGTCAAGTAGGCAATGGCATCCACAAAAATGAGTTTGTGCAGCCAAAAATTGAGGTTATTGCCGAAGAGAACCCGCTGGATCCCATCATGCAGACCCAGGTCCTGCACCACTGTGGCATGCAATGCTTTATGGGTGGCCAGGTGAGGAATGGACTCCGAGGACTTCGTGCTGGCCAACAGCACCGGCTCATAGGTGCTGTGGTTTGACTGGAACACAGTCCAGTCATCACCAGGCAGGGGACCTTGCTCCACCTCGTTAGCCCGGGTGACGTAGAGCAAGGGAGCACTAGGGTTGATGTGATAGTCCCGCAGCCCCAAGTTGGAATGTAGGAAAAGGGGGAAACCCTTGAGCTGTGCACTGAGCAGGCTGTTCTCATTGGCTTTGAAAAAGCCTATAATCCCCACTCCATACTCTACACAGTATTTGTCCAGCAGCTCTCGGTTCCAAGCATCTAGGTTCACATATTTAAGGATGTTCTCGTAGATAATAAGAGCGTAGCGTCCTCTGTCTTTGTCTGTCAGGGTGGGCATATCCCCCTTGCCAGGGGCGATCTCTGTCCTGTATTTGAAGCGGCTAGATTCCAGGATGGCCACTATTTCCTGCCCCAGCTGCGAATAAATGCTTTCCACGAAGACTAGCACCACAGGATCTGTGCGTGAGGTGTCCACAGACTTCGTGAGCCTCCAGCTGGCTTGCGGCGGGACCAAGACACGGTGCTGGTTGCTGCAGTCACTGAAGGGCAGGGGCGGTGGCTCCTTGATTTTGGGACTGTTAGTGACGTAGTAGGCCAGGACGCACATGGAGATGAGGCTGAAGGCGATGAGCAGCAGGATCAACCTGTGCAGCTCCAGCTGTCGCACATGCCGCACCACTTTCCACAGCTGAATCATGGTGAGGCGGGCTGCACAGCCCCTCCTCACGCGCTGCACCCACGGCGCTCACGAGGTCTCCAGTGCCGCCACGGCAGCGCCCAGCAGCGGCTCGCAGAGAGGAAAGAGCAGCTGCGGAGAGAAACAAAGCGAAAGCAAACAGGTACAAGGCCAGACTGCCAGCGATCTGCCATTTATCTCAGGTAACCATGGCCATCAATTCCCATCGCTCTCTTGTGTGCTTCCTCCTGCTCCCCTCCTCTCACTCAGGAAAGTCTTTTGGAGGAGCGAGGTTTCCCTGAATCGTTTGGAACAGCAAATCAGTCTGTCATCCTGCGCACAAGCAGTCTCAGCTCAGCCTTCCCAGGTGTCCCGTTTCTCTCCTAGCTGTTCTGCATTCACATGATGGCACCTTCCCTTTGCATCCTGCAATTTAAAAAGAGAAAGTCAATTCTCAGTATGGATTCGTGTTATTTAACGGGTTTGAGATTAAATGGCAGGATCAGCAGGTGCTAGGTGGGCAGCATCACTCGCCTGTCAGCAGGCGGACGTGCTCCCTGGGAAGTGACACACACCTTTTGTGTGGGAGCTTGGCAGAGCCACCACAATGGCCTTTGGGAGAAAGGCCCTGACAGTGCACAGGCACTCAGCATTCCCCTTGGGTGAGTTTCTCACACACTACAGCAAGCAGAGCCGCCGTACCTGGCCTTCCCCACTCCTCTTCATGCCACTGAACAGAAAACATGAACCCCTTTTATTCTAGCCTCTATTTCAAAAATAACAAGAGGAGGAAAGGGTCCTCACATTCCCCATCTTGCCCTGTCACCAAACTAACAGCGATGTGTCCGAGCCCTTGTCAGTGACTTCCTAGGCCCTCAGGATACACTGTGTCAAGCCCAGCAGGATGCCTTGAATTTCCACCAACTCTCTTGCCCCACAGCTCCCAACTTCCATGATTCCCACCCCTCTCTATGAGGCCGCCCCACTCTTCATGGGAATTCATGTTCTTTTAGGGCTGTCAAAACACGGGTCTGGAGATGCAATGTCCCTCAGACACCATGGAGCCAGGGGGCAAGGCTGCCCATGTACCACACACCTGATTGCTGCCAATCGATTCAGTGGCAGGCAGCTGGATGGGAAACATCTCCTCAGCCGTGTCTCACCTTCCCTCACACGTCCCTGAAGAGCACGAAGCCAGTTTCAAATCACCAACAGCACAACGTAAGTTTGGGTTGGTCTCAAACACGAGAATGCTTCTTGTTACAAAGCTCTCTCACCTCCTGCTTTGTGTTTATGACAGCAGACTATTTCACCATATGCTGTTATTTTTCCGGGCTAAAATGCTCAACAAATCCAACAAACACCAAACATAAACACCAGGGATAAGTAACTAAACTGCTCCTTGGTTTAAAAATAAAACGAAATCACTGTGTAGTTCTTCTCTCCCTTACCAGAAGGGTGACTCACCTACAGCTACACCACCATTAATTGGGATACAGGCATGTTTTTGGGGAGCACCTGCTGCCTGCCCCTCCCAGCACAACGCATGGACACCCTGAATGCCACATGGAGCATGACTCACTTGGTGAGCAACAAGAGAGCTCTCTGCAAAAGTTAAATCCCCTTTTTTCCTCTCAAAGCCTTTCTCACTCATTCACCCACACTCCTGCAGACGTGTGCTCCACCACACACGATCCCGCTAACCGCCTGCTCAACTGGCACCGCTTACAACACCAGGAGGCACAAGAGCAACAAGAACAAAAAGCACTACCAAAACAGTTCTTCACCCTTTCTCCACTCCTCCCATTCTCGAGCCTTCCTGTGACTACCACTCTGACAAAACAAAGAATACGGGAGACTAGGTTGTCCACGAGTTTAAGGCAGATATCGGGTTTTTATATAGCAAGGTCAGGGTTTTAACAACTAGCTCCACCAGAAAAGGAAGTACTTGTGACCTGTGAGACAGATGCTAATTTTGCTCCACCAGAAAAGAAATGACTTGCAAGACAGATGCATATTTTGTAATGTGCATTACTAAACAGAAAAAAATCCTTCTGAGTCAGGGAAAATATCAGTTCACGGATGAGGCCAAAAGTCCCACTCGGAAGACTCCCACCAGGCTGGTTTCCAAACTGGTGCCGCAGCTTGAAGCAGAGACAAAAAAACTCAAACAGGTTTTATATGAAGAGATGTAATATTGCTAGCTTTGTGACAGCAGACGGAAGAGAGTCGGAGTGCTCCTTACACAAGCCTTGCAATGGTCATTAAGTATTATCACAAATAACTTCTATGCTATAAGCTCAGCAGAGCTTGGACTGGTTTGCGTAGTGCACAGAGAAACCTTAGCCCCAGTGAGATCTTCAGAATAGCTGTAGACTGCAAATGCAAAGTATATGACAGAAACAATTTTCCACTGGAGAAACTGAGGCACAGCAGCTCTTACTGAAGGTCACACTGGGAGGCAGAAGGTGAATGAAGGTTAAAAAAATCAAACCAAACAAAACACCCCAACAAACCAAACCTGTTGCCCAGACTCCAAACAGATCTACTCTTCATTCCCAATGGCCCTCTGTAATGACAGAGCTGGCTTTGGAAATTCATCAGTGACAATAAGCTGTGTTTTATTCAACACGGGCAATCATCATCTTTCAGTTTTGTCTCTACACACTGTTAAATTTTACTAGAAAAAGGACAAAGGAGAGAAGGAGAGAAATTACTATGGGAAGATGTAAAACACCAGAATTCAGATACTTTTTTCCTTCTTTAGTTACTGAAGTGACAACAGATTTTGAACGCATGACCCTTTGGACTGAGTGCAGCATACAGCTTCTAATTCCAGTTTAAGTCAAGGTTAGCCCCAGTGATACACTGGGACAGCCAGTGTATCAGCACAGTATCCCAAAACATGTGTCACCTCTCAAAATCAACCAGGAAAGCAACCTTTCCACCCCCACAACGAGCCTTCTGCATCCCACTGACTCTGCAAGGAAGGCCCTGATGTCACCACGTTGTGCTTGGCACTAGAGCTCCAAAGTCACATTCAACTGCAGAGAGGCAGGAGCCAGGGGAAGAAAGAATTCAACAGGGCAGAGAGGGGTTAGGGAGAAACATATAATAAATGCTATATCTCTTATTAATTCCTCGTAAGATATGACATATATATGACTCCATGCATACTAGCTACTATGAGAAGTGGTCTTCATTCTACTCCTATGCAACAAATTCATTAAAACCACTCCACTCAGATTCCTTCGTACTTGATTTTCACTGAGAAGACTGAGAATTGCATCAGTGTCTTCCCAAATAGCTCACATCCTTTTGCTTTTTAATCCCAATGGATGAAATAGAATAGACTAATTTGGATTTAAAAAAATCATTATCTCAAGAAGCACAGACAGAAGTTGGTTTTGTAGGAGAAAGCAATGTAAAGAGGGACTTACAAGCTAAGGAGCCCATGCAGTGCCGTAAAAAATTCCGAGCAAGTGTTTCTGGGCTAGAATTTGTAATCTAAATACCACGGTAACAGTAAGAAAGCTCAGAGTATGCTGATCTACGTGAAAGCCTGGCAAAGTACTGTACTACTTTTACAACTCTTTACCCCCAAAACATCAACCTGGAAAACACTTCTCTTCCCTGGTTATACTCACTCACCTCTCCAACTTGATTTTTACTGTTGAACTGAATGGCAAAGAACTGCAGCTTCACTCTCCCTGGTTATCAGTTTAAAGATGAAAATCACAGGACAATTGGATTATTCTGCAGAACAAGGATGAAACCAGAGTTTAAGCTAGGCTGTCACACCTGCAGTGCCCAGCTGAGGAGCAAGAGGGAGAGGAACCTTCTTTGCTGGGCACTTCTGAATCACAGCAGTGTTTTGATAACAATGGCTCCATTCAAGCCTCTGTCGAAGCTCTCAAACAAGCCCCCATTTGTTACATGGGTGAGCTCAAAACCCCAAATTTAAAAATAAAAAAGCTCTGTATCAGATTGCTGCTCAAGAATCTGTCAGCTCCCATCTCTTTAACAAGGCTTCACAGCCAGAGGGCAAGCCAGCTGGCACCGCTTGCACTGAGCTCTTTGGGGACCACATCAGCTGGTTTAGGTTCAAATGAATTAAAAAAAAAAAAGCAACAAAATAAATACATCAGCCTAAATTTATATTAAAAGGTGAGAGAACTGTCAGAAACCACCCGGACCCAACGCACAAAGCTCAGAAAGATCTATACTGCAAGGGGAGGGAGAATCACACTGACAACTGTTCCCTCTTAAATGAAAAGCAAAATACATGTGTCCTCTTTTGAGATCTAACTCCTTGGAATCTAACACCAAAACCAAAAACCAAACTCAACCAACCAGATTTATAGATAAATTAAAGTCCATTCTGGATTCCTGCCAGGACTGCCCGAGTGTGAATCGCTGGAGGTGGCAGTCACAATGCACAAGGATGAAGTGTTTCACCAGCGCAAGGGCGCAGGCTCAGCAGGCTCCCATCCTGCCAGAAAAGCATCACTACATCAGGGAGCATCAGCTGCTAAGGTCAGCTATCTAACAAAGCACCAGCGTTAAGACAAACGGTTTATAAAACTTAGACGTTCTGTTTCCTAGTGATATACAGTGTTAATGCAAAACATACACTGCCCTGTGAATTATCAGCTGCTAAGTCATGTGGCAGCTGATGTGATATGAAAGAAGATAACAATCGGAATTGTGTGGTTTTAATGTCTCATATCTCCAGATAACTTCCAGTGCTTGGAAATTATTGTAGGGGATCAGTACAAACGTACGATCACTTAATCTAAACCAGTGACCAGAGTATACGTATTTGGGGCTGCTGGTACATTCATGCCAGGGCACATGGAAGATAACGGGTGTCATTTGACACCTTTATCGAGAACTTCCATCATACAAGGTCTTTCCTAGCTGAGCTACAGAAAGTTGTATCACCCTAAAACCCAGTGTCACGAGTACAGCCTTTTTTATTATTCATAATATAACCCTCTTTCTGGAAGCACAGCAGCAGAATCTTGCCTTTAATCTTGCCTTCGTCCACAACAGCTCTAATTCAGAGGTCTTTCTTTGGTACTTCCTGCAAGACTTAGGCCCCAGGGGGGACTGCAGTAATTGAGTTACACAGTAATCAGAGAAGGAATCTGATTGATTTTTCCAACCCATTCCATTTTAATGGTGTCATCATGACACAAAATTCCTTTAATTGTGCTTTAATGCGAGTCACATCAGGCCCTCCCTTGTCTATGGAGGTATGGAGGTATGCCAGGCCTCTAGGTACAGCCCCCTCTCTTGTGAAGGTGGAGAACCTGGCAAGTGTCAGCAGAGCACAGTGAGCCACACGGCAGAAGAATCATTAGAACCTCAGGAGAATGAATGCTGGCTGTATTCTACGTATTGGGTAAAACAACACTGGGAATCAGAGCCACGTTGTAATGTAATTGCCAACCAAACTCAGTTTTGGGGTCTCGGCATATGTTTCAGCTAGCACACACTGACAGTCAAATCTTGTGGTGAGAGCCCAACGCATACAAAGCTCAGACGAAAGAGGCAAGAAGCATTAATGGTGCCCATGCTGCTCTGATAGACAGGCTCACAGCCTCCAGTCAGAGCTGTGCTCTCCTCATGCAAGGGTAAGCCCCTGTTGGTGCAGACCTGGGGTAAGCCAGGAAGCTGACAGCTGGCCAGAAGGTTCGAAACAAGTCGATGTGATTAAGGGAAAACCTGTGCAATGAAGTAATCATTTCATTATTCTAACCATCATCCCCAGACAGGTATGTAACCTCATACCTTCTGCAGCAGCAACTAACTGCAGTCCATGCTGAGCACACCCTGCATGAATTCCCTTCAGCTCAGCCTGGTGGAAACCCAGCCGTAAGCTTGAATTTACCCTTGTCCCAATGCAATGAAGTTTGAAGACACCATGAAGGCAGAGATCCTGGAGAAGACACCTTATGCTGCCAGGCCAGCTCCCCAGGGGGCTGCACAGGGATCCAATGACTTTTGCAAGGTTCTTCCTGTTGGGATACATGATACATCCCTTCCACTGACAACCTAGTTTGCAGCAGATCTTTGTTCTCTTGCTCCTTTACAGCACAGAGGAAAAGGAAACAACAGCTTTAGTCCTGCCCATGCCAACGACAGAGGTGTAGCCCAGCACTACCTACTAGCAGCATAAACCAATCCTTTCCTCTGAAAACATAAAGGTCCTCCTTGCAAAAGCTCCCAGGAAACCTGGTTTTCAGTTCCCTGCCTTCTCCTTATCATACTACACTCACTGCTTCGGGTCATTACTGCTGACCTGACTCATTTTCAAAAGCAAGGGAATTTCAACCTTTTACACTGAGGTATTCCCTCTAATGGAATGTCAGCACCACAAGTCCCTACGTGTTTCACTGTCTTGGCACTGGCCAATTTTGTGAAGGGAAAATAGCTGTTGTCCTGTTTTTCAGTCTGCCTAAAGATCAGATGTGCAAATCAGGAGAACCTGAAGAACTGTTTAAAAACCAAACCAAACAGAATTTTAGCCTTCATCAGTTGCTGATGTTACCTACTTAATAAAAATAATGAGTAGCTTGACAGCTGCGCACCTTTGCTGGAATGGAAAGGACAAAGTACAAGTATTATGGCTCACAGAAGTCAGAGCTTTCCACCAGCAGAGCGCCTGTAACTGCTTGGTGGGTGCACAGGTCTCTGTCATGCAACTGCTCATGTAAGAGAAAGGAGAGAGAGAAGTTATCTCTTTCCTCAGAGATAAACAAAGGGGCATACCCACTCCTTTTATTTCATGTGCTACTGAACCCCTAGGTATCAAGCTACCATAAGAACTGTACAGTTTCATTCTGGGTTTACCCTTTCTTCTGTTTCGTGCCTTTCCTGACACACAGATCTATGCATGCTTTGACCCTAACCCTTTTCCCAAACCAGGTGATAACGTGAGACACCAGCTCCTTTTTGCAGCCAACCACTTGGAGCTGTGGAAGAGAGAACCAGTTAGTGCAGGTTAGAGCCTGCCATATAAGAGCACTCCAAGTTGCTCTCTAATCCACTTAAGTGGGAAATGAGTATCTCAGCCACCCCAGACGGTGGGAACACACCATCTTCAGGCTCGCCCTTACATCAGCAATCAACACGCATGCTCTATCATGGCAGCACATCTTCAACTCAACTATGAGAACAGGAAATAAATGCAGTTCCTTCCACATTAGATATGAACAAGGGTCTAATTTCCATTCCCTCATGCACCCTGCTTATCACAATTCAGATAAAGGACCCTGCTGCAGAAAGCAAAATGTCTTCTCTGCTGTCTTCTCCTAAATTAATTGAGAAAATACAGTCAATCTGTCGCAAAAATAAGACAACCCAGTGTCAGAGTTGAAGTGTTTTCATATAGAAATGTACATTATGGAAGTTTATCTGTAATTGCTATGAAAGCAGCATAACCATTCTTCCTTTGAGCTGTACTTGAAAAACTTCACCTCAATTAGCAAGAGGCTGATGTTCTACATTCAACTGCTTCCTCCTGTCAGGCAATACATGGGAGACAATCTTTTCCTATTTTACCTAGGAACATGATGACAGTAGGGAAGAGGTCTGATGCTGTTATACTGAAAGTTTGCCCAAACTGACACCAGGAGAAAGCTGTAAGTATGCTTCACCACAGCACGAAACCTCAGGAAAGCTTTTGTGCTTATCTGTCCTTGTGTATCTGCACCAAGATTCACACGGTCAGAATTTGCTGGGCCTGTAAAAGAACATGTTCCACAGCTGAGCACAGCAGCTCCCTCCTTCTATTCATGAGACTTTCACCCAGTGTAAAGCTAATAAGCTAACAGTGTATCTCCCAGCCTTTGTAGTTTCTAATACCCAGTTCTCTAATACCTCGGTGTAATTGAAATAAGTCTCCTGGACTCAGAAAACAAAATATTCATGTTCTTTTCTGGCTTGACTATTGCGAAACAGCTTTTAACACAGCGCTAACTCATTGCAGAAAATGGGGGTAAAAGTGATATAAGCAAGCTATAAATCTGGCCTGCAAAGGCAAAATGAGTAAAAACAAGCAAATGCAACAGTAAATCGGGTGGAAAAGGCACGACTTGAGGTCTATGGAGATTACACCGGCTGACTAAGAAAGTGGTTTAGAGGCCTGGGCTTTGCAAATGCAAAGTTATGTTCTCACTAAGCCTTCAGCCTTTAGGGCTACCTATGCAATGGAAATCACCATCTGTTTTTTCACAAGTGTTATGGCAGAAATAGATCTCCAGGGGGTACTCTGTGAGGAAGACTGTCAGGGCCCTGAGTACACCACTAGCCTCTGAATGCCCTGACCAGCCTCCACCTACTGACCTGCAAGCTGCTCCGGAGCTCAGGCCATGACCTGAATTCTGTTACAAGTGTGCTCTGCCTTGCTGACCTGATAATGCATCTGGTGATCCCTGGACTCTAGGTTGAACCTGGAGGTTGTCACTGACCACCTCTAGCTGTCCTGTTTGGGTACTGTTGCTTGCTGAGGATGCTGTCTGTGCCAGTGGAGTAGGAAGGTGGATGGAGACCCCACGTGTGGTAGGTGAGGATAATGCCAGCCTACTGGGGTCCTTACAGCCCTGATGGATTCTGCAGCAGCTTCACACACTAGGTAATTTTCAGCGCATGAAGGATGCGCAAGTGCCAGCAGGATGGAGTCTGCTAGAGAAACAGGGTGATAGAGAGTTGTGGCTATTGTTAGACTTCCCTGTCTTAGTGTGGGTGGAATTATTTAATTTTCTGTCAAACCATCTGTGTTCGTAATTGTTACAAAATCAGAGCAACGCAGGCAATACATACTTACTTCCACACCACAGTTTACACTATGCTACGTTCCCTACCATTTTCAAACAAGCATTTCAACACTGCACCTTCAGTTCCCCCTTGTAGAAACCTTGTTTTTAGACAATCAAGACAGAAAAAGAAAACTTAATATCTCAAGAGACACACATGTCAAATATATTAATTCATTTTAAACTGCACTGTAATTACATGCCACTAGCTAGAATCATAGAATGGTTTGGATTGGAAAGGACCTTAAGATCACCTAGTTCCAACCCCCCCCGCCATGGGCAGGGACACCTCACACTAAACCATGTCACCCATGGCTCATAATTCTTAGTCCTTCTCCAATTTTATAGACTTAATACTAAAGCAGGTGCTCCATCCTCACATTTTGAATTAGTCAACTGATTATAGATAGATTTTTTTTTTCCTCTGTGAAGCTGCATCTTTAAAATACTCCTTCATGTCCAGGACCTCATTAACACCATCACTAATGGCACAGACAAAGCCAGGAACAAAAGCTGCCATATTTGCAATCAGATCTACCCTCTCATAAAACTGAAGTTTTGCCAGGAAAGCTCAAGAATTCTGATCAAAATGTACATCTCCATTAGCAACTGCAGTTAAAGAAAAAAAGGATCTTGATACTGAAAACTGCAAGGGGCCTGAATGACTAACTCAGCTATCTTGGAGACTTCCAAAATTTATAGGTAGCAAATGCATTCAACTGCTGAAAAACAGATTAATTTTCTATTATTATCATGGAAACTATTTACTTAAGTAAGAAATTGTTTTTTCCATGAAAAAGTGTAGTTTTAAGTCCACTTTTAGTTTCTGATAATGGAAAAACATATGCTCAACCTTCAAGTCAAAATGAATGGGGTTAGTCTGGTGTTCCATTTTGCAAGCCTGTATTAGCATTAATAGGATTAAAAATTATGAAACTATTATTGTTTCAGACGTAGCAGTAGGATACAAGGTCAGATATTATCAGAGGTGGGACTCAGTGGTATGCAGAACACTGTTTATTATGAATCAGTCTACATAAATATGAAATAGTCTAAAGTAACATTAATATTTTCAGGGTTTCCTTTTCTTTCTTAATAAATCTCCAAGTTGGTTCAAATAAGTGAACTGAAAACAGAAAATCCCAATAACTTTTTCACAATAAAAATCAATGATCAGTTGGAATGGAAAGAACAGAATTGACAGAAAAGTGAAATTCCCTCCAGGCAGAAACATGCATCAGCCTGAATGGCAAGGTCTCAGAGGAGAAGAGAACTTGGTCAGGCCTGGTAGAAGCTATTCAGCCTATAAAATGCATTGCAAAAGCCATGTTAACTTGGATCCACCACTTGCATTCAACAACACAACCACTACCGATACACAGTTCTACTGACACGGTAGGTCTTGCGCTTTTCTGCAGCATTTTTGTGGCAAGACTTGTTCCATAAACAAAATGCTTTATAGAAGTATTTTATAAATATAAAATGGATAAAAAAACCACTTTATAAACAGTAAGCAGACACATCTCCATGCATGCCTCTGTGAGCTTGTCCATGCTAGGGAAATAACAGCCACAGCACCACAATTACCACTGTAGTGAAACTGTGCAACAACAGGAATATTTCTGAGCATCACCAGATTTGCTGAGTACCCTGTGTTTTCTACCACCACTCCAGGCAAGCTGATAAACAGAGCTGAACTTTGCCTATACAGCCAGCCTAACTGACGGCACTTGCTGTAATATAGATGCTAATTTTCTACAGCCTAGCAATTACCTTAAGATAAAACATGGCTGCTCTTTAACAGCGTAAAGAAAACAGTGAAGTGAAAAATTCTGCACTCAGAACAGGAAGGGCAATTCATTACTAATCACTATAGAAAGAGCCAATGCAAACAATGCTCAACAAAATAATGGCAAATATACTCCTGCCACGTGTACTATCTCACATTAAGAAACATGATCCAGAACAAAAGATATAGGAAAGAAAGCATACAGAGAGACAATTAGTCAAGAAAACAACTTAGGAATGATTGCTGGAAGAAACAGGTTTGCAAGAGCAGAGAGAGAGAGGATTTCACAGCAGAGACTGGGGGACTGTTCCAGGAATAGGAGGCAGCATGAAACAAAATGCAAAGCTGAGAGTAGGAGGAAGAGATAAAGGGAGGATGCACAGGGAGTCAGAGGGGAGTAGGAGAAAATGACAGCTCACATTGCTTAAGGAGGTAGAAACACAGCACCTAAAGACAGAAGGTGCCTTAGACATTAGGTCTAGCTTGCCTACTTTTAATAAACATAGGTTCTTTAATAATCAAAAGAAGTAGGGTCTATAAAAGGCTTAACAGCTCATCTTCAAAGACGAGTTCCAACAGAAACACATTAGCATGCTTATGGCTTATGTATTTAATGCTGACAGGAGGGCTCAGAGTCTGCAAGTCTGAAATTCACCGTGTCTTGCAATATTCTGGACACACCACAGCATTATTTCCTCCACATCCTGACTAAAGCCTCAGCCGATTTGGTTGTGAAAATCTAATACACTTGCAGTACTAAGTGCACTCATCCCTTCCCTTTGTCTAGAGTGAAGCATTCAGGAGCAAAAGGTGGCAAGGAGTGCACTGGACAGGAAAGCTGCTCAAACTGCATTCTTACAGTGCTTTCTGCCCTTTTAGTTGTAAACTATTTCCCATACAGATACAAAACCAGTATTAGCTAGCTGACAGTGTAATTAACCTAAAGAATAAACACAGTAAGACATCATAAATGCTGACATTTCATCATTAATGCTGAAATCTCAAGCCCAAATGTGCTAATTGATCTCCATGATGTAACAGATACTTCATAGTTCTCAGACCACTTAACACTAAAATCTTGGACACAGATGCGATGGGAGAGAAACAACCGCATTTAGAGCATTCAAGTAATTCAAACTCCACTTTGCAGCAACACTATAACTAAATAATTAATGCTTTTTCGTAGCCCCAGATTAGAACAACACTATACTTCCAGACAAGATTTTTTCTTCTTTTTCTACTCAACACTGGGAAGAAAGCAGAGGCAGCCCAGATATCCAAACTCTTTCTTATCTTCTCCATTGTAGCCAAAACACAAGCGCTAAGTAATTTTTAGCTAGACAGCAACTTTGAAGAGCTACAATTATGTTACTAAAAAAGTACACTGTGATAAACATATTTTAAAATTTTAGACATTAAAGTTAAATACACATTAATTTTAACTCTTAATTATTTGGTCTACTTAACTCACATAATTAATTTGGTAGCTGGAATATAAAGATTACAGCTTTTTGGAAGACAGTCTCTTTTCTTAAACAACAGAGAAATGAAGCCTCTATTTGGACTGTAAAATTCAGTCTTCATTATGAACCTGAGCTAGTGTTTCTGCAATAATCTGAAACGCTTTGACTTTGTCCTCACCCTCCTGTGAAGCGCTAAGTGGCTTGCAGAACATCTGTGATTGCAAGCATTAATGGAAAGTGCATTCAAAGGACCTGCTGACACCTTGATACCTGTAGTAAGAATCCTACCTTGGTGTTTTTACGCTTATTTTTGCCCATATTCCCCTGTATTTTCTCAATCAATTTATTTGATACAACCAGGCAGCACCACAGGGCAGCTGCCAGGCACTGGGTGCAACCCAACCTCCTCTGCACGCTCCAGGCACTGGCTTTGCTGCCTGACTCCCCTCTCAGCTGAGGGGGGCACAGGAGAATGAGGAAATCCACCAGTTCCCTGCACCCCGGCCAGGAGAGCAGACCTGCACATCCTCCCCTCCTTGGCCACACAGCACTGCCAGTTTGACAAATGCATTGGTCATTCCAGCCCTAGGAAACCCACCAACGTGGCTCTCAGTTTCAACTCCTGCTGTCCCTCTCCTCGGTGGGGCATCCCTAGGCAGCAGTGCCAACAGGTAACTCTACCCAAGTAGTGCCAAGGAGCCTGTGTAGGGGTTACCAACCCATACGCTATTCTCAATTCAGGTACCTCCAGAGTTAAGATAGGGTGGTCATTTTCCAACTCATTCCTGCACATGAGCTGAGGACCCAATTTTGTCCTCTCATCTAGACACCAATTAGAGAGGAAGACTTTGTAATTAAGACACAAGCACAGGCTCCATGTTCAGAAAACCAACACAGGGGTATTTCAATGGCCTTTTTGTCTTCCTTCTCTCCTTGTACAGTTACAGAAGGGGCAGAAGGAAAAGCAGGACTATCATGGCAGGTAAAACTGGGTAAGATACTAAAATCTTCAACTTCCCCTTTGTTCACTGGTCCACAAGATCAGAAATACATTCAAAGACCATCTTTGAGACAGTGAGAGCTCTTCATGTACCTTCTGGGGGGTAGCTAGACATCACCCCAAAAGCTAGGGAATTTGAGAGTAAGTCTTGTAACTTGATGTGGTTACACATTTAGCAAACCCCATCTGTAAAATGAGACTCATGTTACACAAAGACACTGAGCACTGATGCCTCAAGAGCACGTAGTGAACTTAGCAGAATGGACTGATACCCTGACATTACGTGGATGAAACATAAACTTCAGAACAGTGATAAGGGTGGAACTGCCACCACTCATTGCTTTCCTGCAAACACTCCAGAGAATGAGATCTAGGACAGACAGAAGGCGCAAAATCCTCAGGCGGGTGTCAATTAGCAGGACTGTAACTCAGCTTGGTTTGCTGACACACAGAGATTGCTCCATGGAAGGGGTGAAAATTCTCTTCTCCTCCAATGCATTTGCAGGCTCTCACCCATTTCTTTTTCTTCCCTGCTGGTACTTGCACCAAACAGGGGAACCATGCTCCTTCAGCAAGGGCCACCTCAGAGCTTGAACTACTAGTAATGGCATTTAATTTATATGGAAGGGGGAAGAGAGTGAGTTTATTTTAGGTCAAATTTCTTATAAGAAGAATGACCTTGGACTCTGCAAGTGCTAGGAATACAAATAAGATGAGGTATTTGAGTCCCCCACTGTTTTAAGAGGTCCACTTTCCTTCATGATTCTAAACAGACTAATGTCAACCAACCAATTCAATGTATGCAGGCTGAGCCACCGTCATATATCCTACCCTTAGCTGCCTTGAGACACCTTAACTTCTATTGCCACTGCTTATAGAAATCCAAACCAGAACAACTGTATGCATATCAATGGGAGACACTGGAGGTCTACATTATGTGCTCTCCCACATTCTCCACCCCTTTGCCCCAGAAAAAGCTTTTACACAAATACACTGCACACTCAGAGTTTCAGTAGAAAAATGATTACTTACACTGAAATAAAGCACACAATAAGGAGTGGTCAGGAAGCACCACAGAAAGGCTGAAAAGCTGCAACACACTGAAGCAGAGAGAGATGAACTTCTCCATTTGCTATTTTTTAGTTCCAAAAAGGAGGGTCTCTGCAAAACCTCAGCTCTTATATGGGGGTATAAAAAAAGCAAGATTATGCTTCCTCTGTTGTACTTTACAACCTTTTGTTCAGAAGGCATCACACTGGATTGAAAGCAGCTTTTGAAATGGTAAGCAACAAAACCAAATCCCTTTGAGGAATATTTTGCATTAAAGATAGCTTCAAATTTGCAGTGAAAGATTTCAGCAGCAGCCATATTCTGAGAACAATGTGTGCTCTCTCTCTGCAAGCCCTTGGGCATGGCTTGCTGGCTCTATAGTGAGTTTGCTATTGCCCTAAGGGAGTATTAGATAATGAAGAGCTCTGAGTTTTCCTTTTGCTTCATGCCTGGGCTCATCCTAATCTGTGTAAGTAGGCTTAGTTTGCAGACTTCCCTTCTCATCCTCTTCCCCCTCCTATTTTCCAGCAATCCAGCAACATTTTTTATAAACGAACACTACAAATTGCCTCTCTTGAAACAAGCTTATTGAATCCATCACTTTCCTCACAGTGTTTCAGAGACTAAAACAGGCTCCCAGCTTTCAAACACTTGAGTGCTTTTACTGCGCTTTGTGTCTCCATCATGAAGCATCAGGAAACAGGCACCCAACAGCGTGATAACTACTCAAGTACCTGCTCCAGTTCACCTCTGCTTTACAGGTTGCACTTCATCCTGCTAGAAGCAAACTTCAGCAGGGCCCAGGTATGGGGAATGAATAACGACAATGGAGACAGGTCTATACACACTGGAATGGTAACACCGGGCTGAACAGGAGCTCATGCAAGCAGATCTTAACTGTGGTTTCAGGCAAACAGCTACATCCACTCATGAAATGCCTCTGACATGCTGTAACATTCTACTGAGCACCTAAAATGGTTATTTCGTTATGAAGGAGAGCAGTGGGATTAATGAGTTTTTCTTCTTATATTTCATCTAAGGTGAACAGACCTTATAAATAATTTTTGGATAGTTTAAAACCATGGAGAAGGTATTAATTTAAAGATAATTCATGGGGTTTATAGCAATTTCTTTCAAATCTTCAAAGCAGAAAAGCCACATAGGAGGTTGTCTGGCAATTCCAGTGGTGAGGCAAGATCCAAGATTCCTGGAGTTAGCAGCCAGTCAACCTCTGACAGGACAGCCCCATGCTGACTAAACACTCCTGTCAACATACACCTTTTCATTATCTCTTTGGGATTCTGGAACTGAATGGCCTATGGAAAAGTCAGATCATGACACAATATGTAGAAAATGCCACTGCAATTTTAGCTCACCTAAAACATATTATGTCACTTTAGCAGAGACCACCACCCTTCCTCACTGTTGATGAGCTGAAGCTGGGGGCGTAAAGAGGGAAGGCAAAGAAGGGAATTTCAGCTTGTGTCTCCTCTACCATATGGCCACATTGCAGAGGGAAGGTTTTAGGCAGCAGGAGCCGTGTCTACAGAGTTACTTACAAAGAAACCATCTGACTGCACTCATTACTGTTACTGCAAGAGAGTATGGAGGAAAAAAAAAACAAAGACCCATAATAGAAGAGCTCTTGCGAGAAGTTTCTGGTGTGTGCTCCAGGCCAAGCTCTTGCTTCCTGCATCTGCAGTGTTCAGCTAAACTGCAGACCCATCCATACTATCAGCATGAACTTGACTGGTTAATTAAAAAACATTTTTAAACGCCTAAATTCTGTTCAGTGTGACCAGATCAGGAGAACAGCAGCTCTCAGCTTGAGGATCAAGACGTTTCTTAATGAGTAGAAAATCCTTGATGTTTCAAGCAAATCTCATTTACCAAGAAACTAAAAAATGGAAATCAAACACATTGTTAACCAAAGGGTTGTCTTCTACTGGTTTGTGGTGAAAGGAAAAAGAATACATAAATATTTCCGTTTCTAAGCTTTCAAGTTGCTGCATATTAAGTTAACACAACTAGCTCTGCTCTTGAGATGCAAATGAGAATTCAGATTGCTGTGTGACAAATCACTAGAAAATCTGGTTGCATTAGTCCTCAGGGAACACAGAAGGCATCACATGATATTTAGAGTGTTCGATATCTGTAATTGCTCTAATCTTTACAACCATTTCATCAGTTACCAATATTCCTGGTATCTGTTCATCTTCCAGTCATGTACCCAAGACATAAAGTGACTATGAAGGGTCAAGGGAGTATCTATTTATACTGCAGCATGAGCTGTAGCCCAGGCAAGGACGTGAAGCTCTAATCAGCTTCCTTGTACTGTTTGAGCGCATTTATGAGCCACCAGCTCCTCACAGGCCACAATTTTATCCTCCTCCAGCACATTTCAGAACCTGAATTTAACAGCAGCATGGTTAGATGCAGAGACTCCCTAGCAGGGACAGAAAGGGAGAGCAGAGAGAGGAGGAGGAGAGGGAACTAGCAAAGAGCTTAATGAGCAAGGAATGAAGCAGGCATATCAGTGTGAGACACAAGCCCTGCCAAGTCCACTTAGTGCACTGCCTAATACATCACTGAAGAGCTGCTCCTGCGTTCTCCTCTCAAAGCACTGTCCCTGCAGATGACTGGTTAACAAGCAGCCATATAGCAAGGCATGAAAGAAATCAATGCTTTCTTGTAACAACCTAAGTACCAATTAAATAAGGAATAAGAAAGGTAAATACAGACATTCAAATTCGTACCTTTAAACGTGAAATCCTCAAGTGAACTTACTCTCTCAAAGGGTGTCTGGCAGACAGCAAACCCAAGGAAAGATATGGAACCAAAGAGAAATGAAGAAAGCCCTAATGCTGCTCTTCACAAAAGCGTCTATAGAGTTGGCTTTTCTGGAGAGGGGCAGCTGGGCTGCACAGGTGGTAGACGGGTGAACCTTTATTAGTAGCAGCGGCTGCCTTCCTTTCACTCAGTGTTGCCACAGTCTCTCAGATCATTTTGTGAACCTAAGGATGCCAGATTTTGAAGTGCAGACAAATGGAAAATGTAAATAAATTTGCGCTAAAAAAGAGCACATAACTGCTGAGCATAAGCACCATTAACCACTAGCTGGTATATCATACTGCAGCTACAGGTGGGTAGTAGGCAAAGCACAGTCTAACACAGACAGTCCAAAAGCACAGTCCTCTTCTCCCTGGAAATGATCTTGCCTTGCAGCTCCTCTCTGAAAAGCTCCCATGTCACTCCCTGAAGACCCGGGAACAGTCAGAGGAAAGGAAGACAGTGTGCAGAGGAAGGTAGAGAAGCATGGTCCAGTACTCAGACTGTTATGGCACATGACAGATTTGAGGTGCTCCTTCATGGTGGGGATACAGCTCCATTCCTTCCTCCTCTTACACACTGTGTGCATCTAATCACGGCAGGGTGCTGAACTCCATTTGCACGGCAGACAATGGGATCTGGCAGCAGTTCAAAGGCATTTCTAGCGAAGTGATTGAACAAGCTCACTGCCGGCACGGGCAGACGGGAATGCAGAGGGAGATGCAGAGCACCCTGTTTGCCTCCCCTTCGCTCCCCAGGCTGCAGGAGCAGGTGCTGCACAGTGGGCAGCCAGTTCTCCCTTTGTTCCAGTGGCAAGAGGCTAGAGGAGGACATCAAGAAGATACTGCTGCAGGGAACGACAGCACTTAAACCCACAGTAAGGTAGAGGGAGCTGGGGGGCAGGGAAGGAGGGGAAGAGGAGAGAGACAGGGAGAGAGGAAAGAGAGAGCTAGACGGGCAGAAGGAAGGCAATCAGGTGGGCAAGGGGGGAGCGGGGAGGAAGGGAGCCCACAGACAGCAGTGCCTGGCACTCTGACAGCTTGCCGTCGGAGTTCGTCTTTTAAAGCTGTCACAGGTTTATGGATGCCTCCAGACTGACAAGCTGACGAGGGAGACTACACTGAGCAGATGTATTCAGCGGCAGTAAATTGGCTCTCCTGCCCTAATGTGGCTTGCAGTTTCACTCAGTGAAGTGCTATCATGGGGGGGACAGGCACAAAACAGCCCACCATCACAGTGTACTCAGACACCACTACTGGAATCTGGAGACTGTAATAAATCTGCAGAGGGACAAGGAAAAATCACCACGGATAAAAAATTAACATGTTAAAAGAATGAATGCCCAAATCTGAGATTATGTTCTGTCCCTATTGAAGCATGCTTGGTCACAGTGGTGGTGGAGGGGCTAAACTCTCTTTATACCCCTGTAAGACTGCTACAAGAGGAGCTCTCTACTTCAAAACATAGTAGAAAATGGTGTCCTCCTAGGAGCAGAGAGGCAGGCAGGCAGGAAAAGACCACAGCAGCATACTGTGCTCTTTGAAGATGGAATACCCTAGGTATGCTCAGTCGCATCCCTTCCCAGTCAGGGTTTGGGAAGAAGAGGGTTTTCAGACAGGATGACACGCTAGCACACATCTCTGAAGGAGTTGTTTTAACAGGAGCTGACAGTGCACCACAAACACTGCTGTAAGAAGACAGTGAAAACTTCATGTGATGGAACATTACAGGGTACTAGAGTACTCTGGAGGAGGCCTGAACCTCAGTGACTCAGTGCTACTATCCCTATTACAAAGTGAACAAAGCACCTCCTTCAAGCTTTATCCTGACAGTTACAAGCTAAAAACTAAAACCAGAAACAAGGGTCAATTATCAGGCTCTTGGGGTTACCTATTATGACTTAAGCTGCTTTTACAGCATGTCTAGCTTTTTCCAGTTAAATTGACCAGGTAGCTGCAGCAACGTCTGTCTCAAAGGGATTTTCTACCATCCCATTGCTCCAACAGGACAGAAACAAGTCCTCTAAGTTAAAGCAGAAAAAGGTTTAAATTTTTGATTGTAAATAGATTATTTTCCTTTTGAATTAACAATAAAAACAATTCAGAACTAATTCTATTACCATGTACTCTTTTTGTCCTGTAATGGCACAACTATTTGCTCAGTGTTGTTTAATCCTAGAAGCTATATTACAAAAACATTAAAAATTACATATTAATAAAAAAAGCACTGAAGCCCTTCAGAAAGAAAAGCACACAGATGTTAAGATATTTATCGCTAAGCAGAGAACAGCAGACAAGGTGCTGAGGGATAAGGATTACACACATAAAACTAGTACTGCTGTCCTCATCAATCAACAAAGTTAAATGGATGTTGAGTACCTTTGAAAAATGTGATTTCCACATTTAACAGGAGACAACTCTCTATTCTGCCTCGTTTAAAAAAAAGTCTTCTTATATTCTTGTCATGCTACAGTGCAGCACTGCAAGTTTGCAAGCCTCTCTGTGAGCTGCAGATGGATGATGCTGACAACAATTTTCATTCAGACATAACCTAAAACCATGCAAATTCTTAGCTTCCAGCTTCCACCTATGCCAGTAAACAAACCCTCTCCATCTGAGCTGCAGTATGCAAAAAGCAGATGTTGGAAATCCCTTGACGCTCCACTAGTCACAAAGATGACAGAAAATTCTAACTCTATACAAGAAAACTGACGTGTAGAACAATCAAGATTTTCATGATGAGCTTTTGTCATGCACTTAATACGTTCTTCTCTAGCCTCCAGTGTTTTATAGCTATTCAGGTTTATTTGACACTTGGTGATAGTTTTTTCAAATGTAGTCACTTAGAAAATGTTAGAGACAAGAATTACTGCTGCTCCCTGTACAGGAAGACAATAAACTTTTGCTTTCTGCCTAAGGTTAGAAGTATCTCTCTCAAAGGCTACATTTCTTCCCCTCCATCCTCCCTACCCAAACCTCCCCCACTTCTCCACTCCTCTGCAACTCCCAGAACTATTCCACACTGTCCCCCTGATCAATGACAAGCAGAGAAAAAATTAGGTCAATTGCTGTTAAGCATCGCCTGGAGGCAACAACATGAAATATTCCTCATGCTAGCCAGTAGATGTAGTGAGATTTCAGTTACATTTTCCTAAGCAGTCAGTCCTAACTATGCTGGCATGACACAAACTGTAGTTCTGCTCAGTACCACTTTGTGGTGACTATTGCCGAACAGCACTGGAAATAAAGGGGGAAATGCTGGGTGCTGTCAATGCAGTTAAGAGACAGCCTCTACTGCTGCACACTGTAAGTACATCCTCCCTTTCCCAAATAGCCTCCCTGGTTATGAAGACTCAGATAACCATGTAGGTCTCTCTTTCACATTCCCTGTGTTGGCTATGATTTACAATAAGGCCTTTCTGACATGATTTCATGATCTTTGTATTCATTACTCAGTGTATTTTAATCATCATCGTGAGAACAGAAGCACAGCTGCAGAATTACACACTACCAGAGCAGTTTTCCACCAAGATCAGCAGACTATTTCTATGGGATCCAAGGAAGGGTAATCACGAAAAGCAAACCAACAGTACCTTAAACTCACTGTTAAGGTGCCAATATCTTTATTAGGCAATCTCTGTAAAACTCTGCATGAAAGATTTTAGAAGTAACTTTTGTTAGAGTAATGCCCAGCAAAATGAAAGCAAACTCAAAATGTCTAGTAAGGATTCAGATAAAAGTCTCTCTTGTGTCACTGGCTGAAATCACATGCCCACTGCAGCATTTCTGGAGCAGCCTGTATCTTTCCTCTACTCCTAAAACTCTTGGTCTGGAATACCTTTCTGAAAACCAGAACCAACTATACAGAGAGAGGCCTTTTAGAGTATCTATACCCAACATAAGAATGTTGGTTGTTACAAAAACATTAACAGTATTTGTGGTATTTCCTCCTTACCAGGGTCATACTTTGCAACAGAGTAATTTCCAAGATACTGGTTAAACCCAAATCTCTTGCTGTGCTTTGTACCAGTAGCTTAAAAGGATTTATGGCATGAAGATAAGAATGTCTGAAATAAGTGGCCTTAGTTTGTAAATAACCTGATCTTGGGAAATTAAATGAAAAAAGGAGCAAAATCCCGCTGTCCAGGCAAATCTGCTAACAGACCTATACTGAAATTGTGGCTTCATACCTCAGGAGACTCTATAATCCTCTCTGACATCCCTCATTTACTAGGCTATACTACACCGTGTTTAGCTGGGTCTTTACAAAGATTTAAACACTTAGGCAAAACACATTTTTCATGCCCTGGCATGTCAAAAAGACGTGCTTTTCCATTACATGTTTTTCAAAATACCTCAGGTTTAGGATGCTATTTACACTAATTGCATTTGAGAAATGGATGGGGCCTGAATGGCTCTAGAACTACCAAGACATCACAAGACATGTTTGTTTACTTTACATTCTTTAAAGAATTTTCTTGATAAGCCTTATTTGTAAGCCACCATGGCACAATAGCGTTGATAGCGCTATCCCTGAGGAA
>JBCJKH010005171.1:21236-40856 GCA_039877255.1 Loriculus beryllinus | reverse complement strand
GTACTGAACATGTCCAGCACTTCTTTTCTCCCCTGGTTCTTTGACTGTGGGAACAGAGTTCAAACGTTCGTGCTCAACACTTCTGCTCAGCTGAGAGAACTAAAAAAGAAGTTGGATTCAAATGAAATTCTGGAGAGAATGAGAACAGCAAGAGCAATGTGTGTTGCACCATTTTAACGCTCTCTGAGTACTGAATATATCCAGCACTTCTTTTCTCCCCTGGTTCTTTGACTGTGGGAACAGAGTTCAAACGTTCGTGCTTAGCAGTGCTGCTCAGCCAAGAATACCAGGAAAGAAGTTTGATTCAAATGGACTTGTAGAGAAAATGTGAGGAGCGAGAGCAATGTAGGTTGCTCCGTTTTAAAGCTCTCTGTGTACAGAGCATGTCCAGCACTTCTTTTCTCCCCTGGTTCTTTGACTGTGGGAACAGAGTTCAAACGTTCGTGCTCAACACTGCCAGTCAGCCGAGAATACCAAAAAAGAAGTTGGGTTTAAATGGACTTGTAGTTGAGAAAGCGAAGAGCGAGAGCAATGTGGGTTGCACTGTTTTAAAGCTCTCTGAGTACTGAACATGTCCAGCACTTCTTTTCTCCCCTGGTTCTTTGGCTGTTGGCGCAGAGTTCAAACGTTCGTGCTCAACACTGCCGGTCAGCCGAGGAAACTAGAAAAGAAATTTGATTCAAATGGACTTCTGGAGAGAATGAGAGGAGCGAGAGCAATGTGGGTTGCACCGTTTTAAAGCTCGCAGTACACTGAATATGTCCAGCATTAGATTTCTCACCTAGCTCTTTCTCTGTGGGAACAGAGTTCAAATGTTCGTGGTCTCACGTGCTGCCCAGCTGAGAAAACCAAGAAAGAAGTTGGGTTTAAATGGACTTGTAGTTGAGAAAGCGAGGAGCGAGAGCAATGTGGGTTGCGCCGTTTTAAAGCTCTCTGTGTACTGAACATGTCCAGCACTTCTTTTCTCCCCTGGTTCTTTGACTGTGGGAATAGAGTTCAAACGTTCGGGCTCAACAATGCTGCTCAGCCGAGAAAACTAAAAAAGTAGTTTGATTCAAATGGATTACTGGAGAGAATGAGAGGAGCGAGAGCAATGCTGGCTGCACCGTTTTAAATCTCTCTCTTTATTGAATACATCCAGCACAAGATTTCTCCCCTGGTTCTTTGACTCCTGGCACAGAGCTCAAACGTTCGTGCTCAACACTGCTGCTCAGCCGAGAAAACTAAAAAAAGAAGTTTGATTCAAATGGACTTCTGGAGAGAATGAGAGGAGAAAGAGCAATATGGGTAGCACCGTTTTACAGCTAGCAGTATACTGAATATGTCCAGCATTATATTTCATACGTAGTTCTTTCTCTGGGGAAACAGAGTTCAAATATTCGTGGTCTAACATGCTGCCCAGCTGAGAAAACCAAGAAAGAAGTTGGGTTTAAATGGACTTGTAGTTGAGAAAGCAATGAGTGAGAGCAATGTGGGTTGCAGTGTTTTAAAGCTCTCTGTGTACTGAACATGTCCAGCACTTATTTTCTCCCCTGCTTCTTTGACTGTGGGAACAGAGTTCAAACGTTCATGCTTAGCAGTGCTGCTCCAGCCGAGAATACCAAGAAAGAAGTTTGATTCAAATGAACTTCTAGAGAAAATGTGAGGATCGAGAGCAATGTTGGTTGCACCGTTTTAAAGCTCTCACTTTATTGAATACATCCAGCACAAGATTTCTCCCCTGGTTCTTTGACTCTTGGCACAGAGTTCAAACGTTCGTGCTCAACAATGCTGCTCAGCCGAGAAAACTAAAAAAGAAGTTTGATTCAAATGGAGTTCTGGAGAGAATTAGAGGAGCGAGAGCAATGTGGGTACCACCGTTTTAAAGCTCTCTGAGTATACTGAATATGTCCAGCATTAGGTTTCTCACCTAGATCTTTCTCTGTGGAAACAGAGTTCAAATGTTCGTGATCTAACGTGCTGCCCAGCTGAGAAAACCAAGAAAGAAGTTGGGTTTAAATGGACTTGTAGTTGAGAGACCAAGGAGCGAGAGCAATGTGGGTTGCACCGTTTTAAAGCTCTCTGTGTACTGAACATGTCCAGCACTTATTTTCTCCCCTGGTTCTTTGACTGGGGGAACAGAGTTCAAACGTTCGTGCTTAGCAGTGCTGCTCAGCCGAGAATATCAAGAAAGAAGTTTGATTCAAATGGACTTGTAGAGAAAATGTGAGGAGCGAGAGCAATATTGGTAGCACCGTTTTAAAACTCTCTGAGTACTGACATGTCCAGCACTTCTTTTCTCCCCTGCTTCTTTGACTGTGGGAACAGAGTTCAAACATTCGTGCTCAACACTGCCAGTCAGCCGGGAAAACTAAAAAAGTAGTTTGATTCAAATGGACTTCTGGAGAGAATTAGAGAAGCGAGACCAATGTGGGTAGCACCGTTTTAAAGCTTGCAGTATACTGAATATGTCCAGCATTAGATTTCTCACCTAGCTCTTTCTCTGTGGAAACAGAGTTCAAATGTTCATGGTCTAACGTGATGCCCAGCTGAGAAAACCAAGAAAGAAGTTGGGCTGAAATGGACTTGTAGTTGAGAAAGCGAGGAGAGAGAGCAATGTGTGGTGCACCGTTTTAAAGCTCTCTGTGTACTGAACATGTCCAGCACCTCTTTTCTCCCCTGGTTCTTTGACTGTGGGAATAGAGTTCAAACGTTCGTGCTTAGCACGATTGGGGGTGGGGAACCCAAACTTACACTTTGAAATCACTGTTATGAATCTTGTTCATACAGTGATAGGAGTTATTTCATTTTCAGAGCAAAATTTTGGGTTTAGATGGATGAGATTCTAGAGCTAACCTCCTAAATCTCTGCTTGTGGTTTTCAGAAATGCTGAGCATTTACCAGCTTTTACCAAGATCACTAGGAATTAGGAGGCATTTCTGTGAACAGAGACCATCTGCTCAAATGACTATGTCAGAACTTTGTGATGTGCTGCCTTTTGCTCCTGCTTTTAGGCTCCCTGGGAGATGATGGAGTAAGGTCTCCGCCTTGCTGAAATGCCATCTGCATGAAATATATGCCAAAGTCTTAAAGAACCTGCACATGCTACAGCAAGTTTTAGGCACACGTATTTAGGCACACCAAGCTTCACTAAAGGCACTGTCAAATGTGTTAAAGATGCTACCATCTTTACGACCTGACTCTCTTAAATGCATGTTATTGGTAATCGTGTTAAGGTACAGGAGTGGGGCAAGAGGAGAAGGCTGCACAGCTTCCACTTGTGCTATAGCTTCTATAGGAAAACATGGAAGCCATCACTTAGCAGAGAAAACAGCATTCCTCATTTGTAATAAGATCAATACTTAAAACATGGCAAAGCAAGATAACACACTTCCTAATCTAAAGGTAAAATGGTTCTTAGCAAATACAAAAGTTCCCTGGAAAGAGAAAGGAATGCAAACAAGTGCAAAGTCCACAGATGAAACCCAATGAAAGTCTTGGCCAAAGGGCAGGGCCACTGGAATCAAGAGTTCAAAACTAAGCCATGCTACTGGCCATTTTTAACTTTCTGTACACAAGTATTTCTTTGACATGCATAAAATCACTATTGACAAATAAAAGAAATCATGTCCAAAACTATTGCTTAAAAAGGTTGACTAACTAAATCACTGAAATCTGTATAATGAGAAGACAAGGGAGAGAATTCATCACGTAGACCCCGTTCAGAACATTTTTCCCCCTTGTGATATGCATTGAAGTAATACCAACAAGGCACAGCATTATTTTTACACTTAATGAATTCAAAAGAAACAGGGAAAACGTTTAATGCCCAAAACCCATCATGACTGTTCGAGACCCCATCTTTGGGTCTTTTGCCACCACCTATACGACAAGGAAGAAATTAGCTGTATGCTAGTTAGTATCTACAGTACTGATTGTAAAAATCCTTTTACGCCTTGAGAGGTCCAAATTCAAAATGAACTTGAAGAGAAAACACAGTAAGATCATGTAATATGATAACTAATACTTGTAAAAGGAGTTAAGCTTCTGCTTAGCCTCATTTCCCAGAGAAGAAATAGCAGAACAGATATGGAAAAAGAAAACTATATAGAAATTTTCCTGAAAAATGGCAAATAAAAATTTGTCTTTATTTCATAGATTTGAATAAAAAAATCTTTTTTCACTTTTTTTGATTACAGTGTTTGTTCTCTCTTCATGTCAACACTCTAATGGATTTGCTAAATATTTGCATGGTCATGAAAATGCTACCTTTCAAAAATAATTCTAGTTCTGTTCAAAAATAATTTGAGTCTTTAATATTAATTACGGAGGTCTCTGTTCATTAGTGCAAATAATTAGAACAAGACCAATATAATGAACTGCTCCAGAGAAAAAATCCACAAAAATTAAAATGCACCACTTTACAAATCAGGGGGGAATACTCTATTCACAGTTTTTTCCCCTTACATTTCCAAAATAAAGTATTGAGGTATTGCAATATTAGTACAAAATGTTTTGTGCAGCTGAAGACTTTCTTGGAATAGGTTGAAAAATCCATTTTCACTCATCTTTGCAAATAATGAACAAATTCACCCCACTGAATTAACGTCAGTTACCTTCTGTAAAAATTAATAGGTTTCTCTTCTTTTTCTTTTTTTCAGTGAAGAAATCTGCCACCAAGCTCACCCTTACACTATGAGTCAGTCATTGCTATGACTCTGATCACAGCTAAAATTAAATGACTCCAATATGACATTCTGTACATTTTCACAAGAACGGTCCTGTGAAGTGTTAGGACCAAAACGTCCAGGACCCACCTGGGCCTTGGGAAGTGTAGGCTCAACCTCCTGCTGTAACTGACTCAGAACAAAGATTTTAACCTTAGATCATCTTAAACACAGAGCTGCGGAAGCTCAAGCCAGATCTCCTTCCTCCCATGACAGTTTCTACCCATCAGGTCACAAGTTATCAGTCAATATGTTGCGATCTGTTGCCAGGTTGGAAGGGGCTTTGAGCAACCTGCTCTAGTGGAAGGTGTCCCTGTCCATGGCAGGGGGTTGGAACTGGATGGGCTTTAAAGTCCCTCCAACCCAAACCATTCTGTGATTCTATGATGGTGAACACTGTGACCTTAGAATACCTTCAGCAATAATAAATTGGAACTTGTTATCAAGGTTTTTTCTTGACAATTCAAGTAGCAAGACAATGTTAAGCAGCAGCAAATAACACTTCTTTTGGAAGCCTTAGGTAGAGCTTTCAAAATGGGGAACATTTTCCTCTCAGCTTGCTGGCCTTTCAGTAATCTGCGCTGCAGGCAGCGAGGTGGTAACAAGTCCTCAACACTGCCTTCCTCTCAGCATTTTCTGTGTGCCATTTTCTGTGGGTGCAGTAAAGACAAAGGCAAACATCTGAAAAATGATGTGCTCAAAAATCTTCATGGTACGCATCAACATTGTTCACTTGACATTAAAAAACAAACAAAAAAAAACCCCACGTCTCAAATCGCTTTTCTGTTGTTTAGTGTGCTCATTTTACAAAAATTAACTAGGAAAGTTAATTTTTAATATCAAAATGGGAAGTAGTTTAACTGCTAAATGAACCACAAAATTACAGTATTTTAAAGGTCTCGGTCAGTATTCCAGAGTTTTCTGTAAGTAACATTGCATTTTAATGGCCTCAGAGGCAATTACTACCATCTTTTCTTCCATGTAATCCAGCAAATGGGCAACCAGAAATTATAACAACTTCTTCAAATAAACATGAATGAAGATTTTGACTTTAGTTTAGAAACTGCTTTATAAGCAGTCACAAATACCAAAATTTTCAAAGCTTGAAGTCTGCTATATCATTCCCATTGGAGTAAGAAATAGCAATGCAATCAGATAACAAATCAGATAACAAATACATTTCTGCATAAATCTCAGAAGCCGGATGCTAACATGATTCGGTTCGCAAAACAGGAAATAGTATCCACCCTAAAAATCTCACATAGAAGTTTATGAATAAGTTACTAAAAGCCACGTGCACAAATCATCTTAGGAAATAAGCAGGAATCAGGAAAAGACTTTGGTGGAAGATGTAGTTACTTACTTGCTGTGACAGCAGTGTCTATATTGTTATTCTGTCAGATAAAGGATGAGGTAGGCTTGCAACAATAATCGTTTTGCTATTAAACTACCTTTGTATACTTTTGTCTTTCCTTAAAAACAATTTCAGTACATCTGTGAATGGATAATGATAAAAGCATATTTATTAAGAAAGCACAAGAAAATCATGTATTTAGAGTGCTACTTAAATTTTACATAAAATACATATAAAACTGCTGTTTTAGGAAAATTGTTTATCCACTTTAAAAGAGGAATACTAATAAATAAATTCTTTTCTCTGGAGCAATAAACAGCTTTGGACACTGTCTTCCTTTAATTTGCTTACGTTTAATTCACTGAAACACCAGTGTGCTCTTAACAGAAGGAGAGGTTATAGGCAACAGCTGAGAATGAAGTGCTCCTTTTCCTTAGTCCAAGGTCCTTAGTTCAGGCTCCCTTTTCTGTATCTTTGGTTTTCCAGAGTATTTCTTGTACAGTTCCAGGACTCAGGGGAAAAATGCACACATGTATTTTGTATACAATTTTTCACTTGACTTTGATTCACTGCAGAATTAACTGAACTCTGAGTGAATATAACTGGAGCTGGGCTTTTCCCCCATACCACAGACCAGTAAGACAAGGCTCCACATTTTGAGACATGATGGATGTTGCAAGAGGTGTGGGTAAGCAAGGACCTCACTGCAGCCTCAGGTCTGCAAAGTGGGCCACATCTTTCACTGGCTCACATTCTACCCACTTCAGTCACAAGCAAGCTACATTCCTCATCAAGAGTTTCATTCTTGGTTGATTTGGCAATTGTTTTATCAGAAAATTAGCAAAACGTTGAGTTAAAGTGTCCAGTTTACCTGCAAAGTCACTTTTGCCTGACCCACAAATGCTAGCAGCGTGAATGGCTTAAACACAGACTGCACGGCTCCAGAAGTCTTCAAGAGTCTCTTACTGTGGGTGCTTGGCTGAGACTTAAACCATCCAGTACAAAGCTGGCACAACACACAGAGGCATATGTCAGGTACTGCTTTTACGGTACCACAGGAATATGCACCAGCGTTAGCCTGAAATCAGAGGATACTCAGTCACAGAGATTATCTGTCAGGAATCTATGTGTGGCAAAAACTGATGAGGTTTGTGTTGTGCTTCCATAAACATAGCTCTTCTCTGTTAGCCATTAAGGGATGCACCATTTCACATAAACATTGATCATTTGCTGAAGGAAAAGAAACAATGGAGAAGGAAATGGAGAAAAAGAAGTGTCACTTTATCACTTAAATAACCTTCTAGTAGATGATACGCAACCTATTTTGCGTTCTCACTCTAGTATTTTGTAACTCTTTCTGTTAGTGCTTTTTAAATTATCCAGCATTACAAACACCAGTGTTTTTAAAGTTAGAATGTTACAGGATTATCTTGACAGACATAGTATTTAAATTGGTAAGATACTTTCTGATAGGCCTTATGCTTCTAAATAGGTAAGATGGATACGTAAGATCTGCCTCCAAGCATTGTTCTAGTAAGAGTTTCGTTATTGCTACTAGGATACTTGAAATTTAATAATGCTTCATTAGGTTATATGACAATTGGACAAAGCTGTTTTCTATAGCACAAAGCTATTTTCTATAGCACATATGTCAAGTTCTGCTTTGATTTATATGGGAAAAAAACAGCTAATAAGCTGTAAATACAAAATTTTAAATAATGAGTTTTGCTGGGTAATGATCACAGTCTGAGACATTTTGGAACTGCTTTTCAATTTTCAGGTAGCATTTTCTCACATTATAGCAAAGTATATTTTCCTTTATACTTTCTCTGAACGCTACAACAACAGATGATCGTGTAACATACTGTAACCAGATTTTACATGAACAGGTATTTCTTTAAAAGTTCTTTATACAAGCACATTTTAGTTTACCAGAACTCAGTTCTATCAGTGGGAAGTCAGCTTTCTATTCTGTACCTTGTCCTTCGCCTCACCTGTCATTTTGCTGAACCAAATCCTGGCCACCCACTACACTGCATCCCAAAGCAAATCTCTGCTTCTTGTTGCGCAAGTTATTTAGAATTTGCTTCTTCTGAAAAGCCCAAAGAATTAAGTCTAACTCATTTTGCTCGGAATAAACAGAATGAAATTTAAGCCATTTAAACTCCCTTCATGCCAAATTTTACATCACATTAGATAACTTCTGCATATGGACAAAGGACAGCAAAAAAATGAGCTAACTCTTCAGAGAAAATTATCATCTTGCACAAAACTAAGAGAACAGTTGTTGTTAAATGAACAAACCACTAGCTTACACCCTCCAAACAACATGCGTATTTTCCTAGTGTAGCAATAATACTGTCTTTTTTTCTAAAATGTGCTGGTAGAAGAGCAAGACAGTAACATTTTAATCCACATTTTAATTTTAATTCTGTTGGGTTGGGTTTTTTTTTTATTTCCATATAAGAATTGAAGGTATCATGACACCAATCTAGGAAATTCTGTCTTTAAGCCCAGGAGAGGAGCTGTGTGCCCAAGGTCATGGGTGTGCACAAATACCTCTCCCAAATTAGAGTCTATGAGCATTATAAGAACTACTCAGCACATTACAGGATCATCTTAAAACCATTTGGTTTTGTAAATGACACATCACTGAATTCCATTTAACATGGTGGGCTGCAAAGCTGTTATATTTACTCCTCAGTGAACAATAATAACCAGGGCGTGCAAGTTACCAGTCTAATTCCAGACACGCTCAACCTGCTGCCTGCATGTAGCTGTTTGCTGTCCAAGACATCAGGGAGGGAAGCCACATCTCCCTCCAAGTGAGGGATGCTCTTACGCAATGACCAGTAACCAACAGCAGAGCTGGCTGAAATCTTCTTAGGTAAATTTTCTTCATTTGGAGCTGAAAAAAACACAAAAACCCATCTTGCTGGTTTGGTAAGGCTCTCCTAGATCACAGTTAACAGAAGCAACTACAAGGAGTATTTATGTGCAGTAATCCATTTCATAGGGAGATTTCTTATTTTGCCTTTCTCTTGTCATGATCCGTAAAAAAATTATGCTTTCCTCTAAGATTCTTACAACTCAAGTTATTTGGAAGCTGAAGGTCCAAGGCAGGAAGGCCTCTACCATTTGGTCCTCTATGCCAAGTGGTCATGCTATTATTGCTGGTTAACAATTTACCATAATGACATCCTGAGTTTTACGTAATACTGAAAGGGAGTGGGAAAATTTTTTGTTTTGCTAAATGTTTCTCCTACAAACAGCAAATCAGGTCAGCAATGATCAAATGCACATAGACTTCTTCAACTTACACTGTGAAGAAAAGAGAGAGCCATTGGCCAGATAGCTCTTCCTTCAGCTGTACTTCATGGAGAAATCCAACCCTGTTGTCACTCAACCTAGCCAGCATGTTACTTTTCAACTGAGCCTGCAGTATTTTTAACTCCATATTCTTGCCCAAACTCAATGACTGAAAAAAATAGCTCCCACCCAGTGAAAATTATAATTTCATGAGAAAAGTAGATGGATGTCATAAGTGTTTTCTTTCTTTTTATCTTTCTTTTTGGCTAGCTTAAGTTCTTTACTTTCTTTGAGCTTTATCCACTCTGCTTTCTTCCTGTCACGTTCCACCCTTGACTGATGTGTGCAAGTGTTTCTGCTTTCCATGCCATATCAAATGTAATCTCGCTGCAGTCATCTGATACAGCAGTCCAGCTATTTCTGTAAAGTTTTTCTCGCTGGCATGGATTTGGTTAGCTCCAGAAATCTAACTTGCTTATGGACCTCCAATGCACCAGCTCTAGAAACTTGCATTTTATATTCCATTACTCCACCGATATGACTGAGAAACATCCCCTGCAAACATATCTTACTATTTTTACAAATCCTTCTAATAGCATTACATTCTCAGATTTCTTCCATCAACGGCTGTGGGATTTTTTCAATGTCTCATTATTATTAATAGCTGTTCATCCTTCATACCTCTTACCTCAAATTCACTTTCAGTTATTTCTGTGTTGACAGTTGCAGCCTCTGCACTTTATCTAATCTACCGCACATGTCTTCCCTTCCTTGAATTATGCTCTCCTGAAGCATCCTAGACTGAGTTAGCACTTCCATCTTTGTGCCCCAGAAATACAGCACAAATTACACCTTCACTACTTTGTAGCAAATGGCCTTTTTAATTCCTCATCAAATGTCAAAATATGCTTTTACTTTCCCCAAGCTGAGGAGTTCAACCTTGTGAAGGTTTTTTTGCTCATGGTATACCTGGGCAAAGTCCAGAACTGAGGGACTCAACCATACATCCACAGATTTTCCTCATCTCTTCAACAAAGTGCTGTTTAGACTTTACTTTGGCTCTTCACTTCAGACTAGTCACAAACTACACAGTGCTTTTCCTTTGTTTCCAGAGTGAACCAACAGAGATATCCATTCAGGAGAAGTATAATATTTTGCCTTCTTTACTATGTCAATCTGTACCCAAAAGAGAAATTATTCAAACTTCATGAAGAAATCACAATCAAAAAAACCCCACAAGACTGAAACAATCTCTTATAAAACAATCTCTTATAAAACGCTCAACCTCTCACAAATTTTTGCTGGGCACATAACTCGGAGACAGAGAAGTGAAGAAACTTGTCTAAAGCTACACTGAAAATCTGGCACAGAGCTGGGTATAGACCTTAGTTCACAAGAATCAACTTAGCGCTTTAACCCTCATCCCACAAACACAAAGAATAACCAGGGGTCAAAATCATGTCGGTGCAGATGGGAAGTAGGCTCCACACGTATGATTTTACTTTCTCCTCTCGTGCCTGGAGGCAGGGACTGCTCCAGCCACTGTTATTGCGAGAATGGTACATACATGGGGACATTACGTTCCCTCCTCTTCAAACCCACATGTAAGAAATATTCTCTCCTTCTTCTAAATTAATACTTGAGGGTAAATCACATAAAGTGCATAAGAAGTGTACCAGATTTAAACAAATAGGCCTTTTTAATAAATACATTTTCAGTGTAGCATTCCAAAACAGATTTCATTAAAAATTTCCCTTAAGAGAATATCTTAAAAAAAGAAGTCAAGTGCTGAGGCACTTGTTTTAATCGGCTTTAACTCCTGCAGTCTAAATGCGAAGTATGAGGCCTATTATAATTTGGATGGCTGGTGCTTCTAAACATAGTGTCAGAATTCGGTGAATGAAGGCAGGGGTGGCAGGCCAGCACACATGCTGCCAAGCGAAACAGCTACGCTGGCCATGCTGCAAAAATCAAACACACGCACAGAGCAGTAGCTATAATTAGACATGGACAAATCATGTTAGATGTGTTAAGAAGCCACTTTAATTCAAATATTTTATTTCTTAAGTTTTTCTCAAGTATGCCCTTCTACTGAGTTGGACTGAAATGTGTTTTAGATAGTGATGAAGAGTTACCCTATCAGCGTTTTCCTCCCAAAAAAGTCAACAGAAATGCGCATGCTTAGATCTACTTTCTCCTGGTTCTCCTATTACCCCTCCTAAATCCTTCTCTCTCTTGTTTGGATTTTGAAACGTGCCTTCTTGAACTCACAGCTGTGTCAGTTTGGCCACCATTTGAAAAAAAGGGACAAGGAGCTTTTTATGTAATACAGCTGAAGCTGAATGTGGATTCGGTGATGAAGGCTGCAGGGCAGGCAGGCTTTGATCCAGCCCTTACATGGTCATAGAAAAGGTCTTCAGTATCATCTCCCCAGCCACAGCAATCACCCAAGTTGCAAAGAGAGTAGCTACAGCAGAAAGCAGCACAGGCAGCTTTTTGTACCACAAAGCAGCAAGGAAGTCTTCTTGCAGCTTTCAACAATTAGATTATGACTGAAAACAGTATCCTAAGATTGAGAGCACTTGTTCTCTCCTGTATCTGTCAATCATTTCAATTAAAAATTATCCATATGCTCTCTAATGCTTTCTTTTCTGGCTCTGGTTCCAACGAGAGTAAAGGGAGTAAGTTACAGAGTTTTGCTCTAAGCTGATGTACAGAAACAGAAAGGTTTTGACTTTATGAGAATTTCAATTCTATTTCAATTTTTCAAGCAAACCAATTTCACAGTATTCACCACACTACACCGGGCTGTATCTTTAAGTTCTTCCACATGCTTTTTGTCACTTCTCATTAGATAAACAGCCTGACTCTTTTCAGTCTCCCTCCATGACAGCTTTTCCATTCCCTTCACTGAGTCCTTCCCCCTGGACCTTTTCACTGAGCTGCAGACACCCAACTGCAGGCAGCGTGCTGTTCAGTGAATTCCCCAGCTCGGTGAGGTGCCTCTCAAGTTTCTCACAGCTTTCATGAACTTTGCCCAAGTTTGCTACGCGGTATCATTTACGGGATTTGCCATTGTGTTCCTCACCCTCTTTCCAAGTGTCTTCTAAGGATACAGGTCCCAGTCGAGGACCTTTTGCTTGTCATTTCAAATATTGTTATTGCTTTCATTTGCATTGTGGTAACTTCTACCCTTCAAATCAGAGTGCTGCTGTCCCTCCTTGCCCCTAGGTTCCCAAAAAGCAACTGCTCAAGAGCAGAAATCATTTACGCAGGTGGCTTCAATCCTTCTGTACGCAGCCAAAGCTATTGCAAATAGAGCAGGAATTGCCCTGTTCCCTTTGCTTTCCGCACCATGGAGCAGAGTAAAATACCTATACTTTTTTGTTAAGAATAATGTTTGCTTGCTTTTCATTTATATAAAATCCTGGTGATCACAGCTCAACTTTCTATGAGGTGAAGAAGCTCAGAGCACTTTGTTATTTGCTCTGTTGACAGACGCTCCAATTTAGTTTCCCACTATCACTGTTTGTGTTGGTTTATTTGAACTCTTACCACACTGGTATCTTTCCCCAACCAAATGCACCTTTACTAAGGCAGAACATGTCAAGGTCTTGAATCAAGCTGAGTCAAACTAACAAGGGCTCATGCTTTCTGGTCTGAATTTCCACAGCAACTAAGCAAATGGTAAAATGATTTACAGCATTAACCTTCTTTTTCCATGGTACACACTGATTGGGCTGCATACAAGTTTAGAATCATAGAATGGTTTGGGTTGGAAAAGACCTTAATATCATCTAGTTCCAACCCCCCTGCCATGAGCGGGGACACCTCACAATGGACCATGGTGCCCAAGGCTCTGTCCAACCTGGCTTAGCTTAATCTTCCAACAACCATTTGCATTGTGTCATAGAGAAAGTACCACTTTTTGTCTGAAGGCAGGGACAGAGAATGTTTCTGAGCAAGAGGATCACAACCTACTTACACTGAAGACAAAAACTGGTCAGTACACAACAGAAATATATTGGGTCTGAGTCAGTAATTACCAGACCAGTCACCAGTGCTGAGGATATACCATATTCTTTTTTTCTCAGGCATAAATATGTTTCAGCCGAGAGTCACAATAAAATGAGAAAAATCTGGACTTCAGCACTTCTCAAGTTAATCAATTACAGACAGCTCTGCTTTGGACAACAATGGATTGTGTCTCCCAAGATTTTTTCCTCAGCAACCCTCGCCTTTTGCTTAGCAAAATTCCATATCAATTCTCTGGAAACAAAGTTCTCACAGCCTTTTCCACACCTGCAGCACAAAATGCTGTAAAGGCACATGTGAACGGAAAACAGAAATATTTGGAAGAGAGCTAAAAGCATTAATGAAACACAGTACTCCAAAATGGACCTGAAATGTGCCTGCATTGGCAAAACTGACGATTAAGTGGAGGACCAGAATCTCACCACTCCAAACACCCAGCAGTAGAATCCAGTCTTTTCTAGCCAAGACATCTTTTCCAGATCTGCTTTCACATGACACCATGTCAGATAGGAAAGTGCAACTACCTTCACTTTACAGGGAAAACAAAGGCGTGGAAAATTTGTTGTAATATAAGTCCAATGCTTTAGACCTTAGGATGCCGCCTGATTGTTTAACCATTCCTCCCTCAGAGGAAGGAAACTGGGTTCTTTTGGTCTTCCAACATGCACTGTATTAGTTGTCCTCGTTCAAATTACAGCCTATACAAAGGTCATGAGCTGCTTGTTCATGCTCTTGAAAATTTTTATATTCAGAGCAGAAAACAGGCAGACATGGCCAAGAAGGGAGGTGAGCTCAGGGCAGCATAAGCACTCACCCACAAAAGATATTCCCTTCTTCCTTAGAAGAAATGTGAATTTAGGAAAAGGGCTTTGGGTAGCTGTCAAAAATGGCTTTTCTCATCATAATTTCCTTAAAACAAGATTTTTAGTAAAGCAATCTTCAACATTTCATTATAAAAAATTAGTAAGCTATTAATAATTATTTTTATTTCTGACTGTGATGAAATGAGCTGATTATTATCAATCCAGACATTATTTTCCAGAAATCATTTGTGCCTTCCCTCACCTTTTACCTCTACAGCTTTGAATGACAGACAACCACTTCTAACAGCAATCTACAGAGTTTAGTGACATGACTTAGTGGTGGTCTTGGCAGTCCTGGGTAATGGTTAGACTTGATGATCTTGAAGGTCTTTTCCATCCTAGTTGATTCTATGATTCTAGAAGCCTTACAAAAATGGCACAGGCATACAATGAGTACAGGGAAGCCAGTGCACAACTGCAATAACACAAGTGCGTGCAAAATTGTCAGTCTTTGCTTATGTCACACTGTGCCAGTTTGAAACATTTTGGGTGCCCCTACCAGCACTGTGCATGCAGAAACAACAGCACAACATACGAAAGCAAATCGAGCTGTGTAAGTGCAGCAAAACTAACGTGCAGGGTGCTTGCAACAGGCTGAAGACACACATTGTAAGCTGTCTCACTGGCTCTTTACAGGCTACTCGGGTAACTTTTTGTACCAAATCACAGCGCATAGAGTTTTAATATACAGCTTCATCCAAACTCCAGCCTGGAGGCTTGAGTTTCTTTCTCAGAAACATTCAGAAGAAACATCTAAAACAGAAACAACCAGCAAAACATAGACTGAGGAAGGCAGGGAAACTTCCCAGCCTGGCTCCTGTGGCTTGTGACCGTTATAACAGCTGCTCGTGACTATTGTAACAAAAAAGGAAATTATGTACCTTGTAGGACAACTACCACCATGAATCATTCTTTACTCAGCAAAATAAAATGTTACCTCAACTGAAGTGGCAATATATAATATTTTGGAGTACATTCTTTTCTACTGTTCTAATTTTTTAACACTGATATACTCGTCCCTTTTGTACTCCTATTTCTCATCACATTCTTTCCCCCTTTTTAAAAGTCAGTGGTTGCACTTACGCTTGGAAATTATGAATAAGTTTCAAAAGAGAACATTTGTTTTACTTGATAATCCATTTTTTTCTAAAAACTGATTGGTTGGATATATTTTGTACTATTTGTAATATTCAACATTTATTCCAGCATTCTTTTCTTATCACAGTTGCTGTCAATGATATTGTCAAAAAGCAGAGTTGTTGGTGGTATCATCCATGAGAAAGACCACTTTTAAGAAACTTCAATTAATTTCTTGCTTGTAACAAATATTTAAAGACAGGAAGAGGGCTTTTACTCTTCAAGATAAATGGCTCCAACTGTCACGTGTATTTTGCAACAGGAGAGAAACCATCTTATTATTCCTTATTTGAGATTCCTATCTAAGTATGGTGACCGTAACGCAGTGAGCTGGTTTGGACTTCATAGCTGTAAAGGCAGAAGTACTAGTTTAAAAGCTTTTTCTCCATTTGCAGTCATTTCTAACATTTCAAAATAGGTCACTAAAAATTTGGCAGGAAAAGAAATGCAAACTATACTATAAAGCTCTTCTGGAAATTCTGCTCCCATATAGACCTATCAGCTTTGACGGATAATCTCTGGAGAACTGCATACCAGCAACTAAGCACCTTTGTTGCAGCTGCCTGTCACAGCAGTGCCGGAGCAGGCATGGCAGAAGGGAATATGTGCCTGTGCCTCTGTCACGGTTTACTGCCTGACACCTCCATTTGAACACAACTGCATTAGCAGTGTGAGCACATATCCAAGGTTTGCACTGGAAGAAATCTCCCCTTTGCCCAGTTCCGGTCCAGGAGGAGATAATATTTGGCATATCCTGTGGAGGTACCATCTTTAAGTCTCTAGAGATGATGTGACAACTGCTACAAGACTCATTAATTACTTTCATCAGAGCTCTAGGGTTTTCACATAGCGCTCATCCACACCCTGTAACATTCATTTTCAGAGGCTGAAGAAACCTGTTTACTGACTTGACCAAGGAGTGCTTAGTGCTGTGAGAAATCCAACAGGTATCCTCAAAGAGCCTTACCTCGAGATGGCCCTCACAAACCAGATTGAAAGCTGCCAAGTGCTCTATTTCCAGGCAAAACCAAATGGAGACCACCCAGAGAGAAGCCATGCAAAAGTTTTCTGGAAGCCTTGCGCAAGATGAACGGGGCAAGGAGCAGCTATTGGCAAGAAACTGGCTAGAGTTACAGCCCAGGGCACTGCAGAGACTCCAAGAGGTGTTTGCTGGTTTGGAGGGCTCCCTAAATTACCTTAAGGGCTAATAATTATCTACCTGACCTACTTTTTCCTCTTCTGTGATGATTGTCTGCCCGTGCATCAGTCAGTCTCCTCACAGTTTCTACCCCTGTGAGTTCATAATCTTGAACACAGATGGTGTGACACAAACACTATCACAGTAGGCAGGTAGAGGAACAAACTTTAATGTAATTAATTAATAACTGCTTGGGTTCTTCCTCCTTTTCTCGTTAGCTCCTCAGAACCTGGGCTCTGTGATGGCTCCTCCTTTGTAAAGAAAAGTGCAACGCTCTGATAAGGAGATTCAGTGTCCTCCCATTTCTTGTCTTCTGCCAGAACTAGAAAATCTGAAGATTGCCCAAAGAGCAGTGGGCAAACAGTGCAGAAAGACTTCTAAGGTTATAGTAAGGAGGAAGAAGATGTGAATGCAGAAATGTGATTCGAGAACAGCTTTTCTGAGAGTGCTCATGATACAGTTGATAATATTTTCTTCTCTGTGTTTCTTCTCCTGGTTACCATTACTGATCCATGAGAAGCATCAGTGGTTATAAGCAGCTACATTAGTTTTGCATCATAGCTATATTAAATACAATTATAGCAAAAAATGCATGTATTTTCTCATTTCTCATGCATGTTTTTCATTGTTCTGCCCAAATAAGGTAAAAATTAAACTACTTTTGCTCATGGATATTGTTACCTTACTTCTTCGAGGTATTCCAGACTGTTCTACCAAAGCAGCCTCTAGATGGCACATATGAGAACATTAGAGCAGCTATCAGAAAAGCAAGCTTGCTTAAAACAAAAATCTTTTCGATGTTGAGAGGTATATTGTGAATACACAGTTACAAGTTGGGTTTGTGTTATCAATATGTGCTAAAAATCCCATCATTCTCAGTCATGTTCTCCTAAGCCAATGACTTCAGTTTACAGAAATATTTTTGTACCTTTCTGAACTTAATATTTGATCAGAGAAAAAGTGACTAAATGAAACAGAAAACAAGATGCCATAAAGATTATTTCATTCTATGGCAAGATGGATAATTATATATAGGTAGGACTACATAAATTACCTATATCCTGAGTTTCTATTTTCAGTCATTTATTCGAATTATTGATAACTACTACACTTAGCAACTAAACCACTTAAATAATCTCCACTTAAAATGACTAAAATCCCAATGTTTTCCACTATGAGAAAAGCATTTTCTTTAAGCATATGCTTTCCATCATTTTTACAACAGCCAAGCAGCCAAAACTTGTAAAACCAAAAAAACCTTTTGCATATTTGAACAGGAAATATTTTGACATTTGAACCAGGAAAAGCCCCTACTAAAATGAAATTCCCCATGCTGTACTTTGTGAAAGAGGCAATGAAGAGTAAGGCATAAAAACCTCGACATCAGTTATCTTAACAAAGGAAAATCATCTCAAGCTGCCAGAGATCTGGCAAAATTGAAGGTTTCTTTACCTTCTACAGGTCAAAATCACAAGCAAAATCTGCCTGGAAAGGGGGGACAGTGATAAAGTTGCTACAGTCATGGCCCATGCAACTGGTACTTGGATGAGAGTAGTCTGCTTTCCAGAGGTTTATCTCTAAAACCGGATGATTTCACTACGGGGCGCTTTGGTTTTACAGCCAATTTTCACATGACACGAAGTGGCTAGAGGAAAAGCCTTGGCACAAAGAGCCTTTCACCATTACAAGGAAAAAATACTAAACCTTTGTGTTATTAAAATCATCGTCAGGAAGAAATAGTGAACAAGCAGATTCCTTTTTGAAAAACAAGGACTAGAGATGTTCACCTGAGGGCACAGAAAGATGAAAGAAAGATAAAACAAAATGGATTTAACCTAGATGCCAAACACCCTTAATGATACAGCCCATAAAAACTATCAGAATAATTAGAACTATGTAAATGCCAGAAAATCTTTTCAGCAATGACTTGTTAGATCAGAGCAGAATTCTTTTTCAGATGTGTTTATGTCTTTTCGTCTTGAATGTCCAAGCAATCAAACTTCATTCCAAATGTGCTCCTCAGAAGCAAGTTTTATGTGCCATACGCTCAACTATTTGGATAATGTATGTGAATATTCATCTTAGCATGGATAATATCTTATCCTCCTCAGGGATAAGATACTGTTGCAGAGGCAGGGCTGAAGTCTTCAAGCACTTCAAGCAAGGACAAAGACTGAAATTCTGTTCTGTATCACATGAGCAGAGAAGAAAGGCATGGGCAGGAGGAGGACTGACTCTGCTTTAGATCACGTTAATTCATAGGCTGCCTCAGGTCTTCAAGGTTAAGTAAGTTGTGGTGACTTCTCTACAGTACTTGTGGGCCGTAAAATTCTACATGATCCTTGTATCTCCCCTACATGCACTATATGTTTTACTAGAAGCTGCACTTATCATTGAAAGACCAATACCCAGGGAGGATGCTGGCAGGCAGAGTACTAATCAGATGCATACAATAAACCACAGTTTGAACAAATACTGTATTGCATTGTCAAATCATAACACATGTGGAAACTTCCTTTAAAATAATCTTACAAATCTGCATAAATAATGGATTTTCTCAGGGTCTTTTTGCTTTATGTAGCTATCCTATAAGAAAAAGAAAAAAAGGCAGGACAGTATTGTAATATAGAAATGTTACTGGAAATCTGACAGGATCCTCCAGCATAATTAACTGATAATTCATGAAATTAAAATTATAAAAATTTATAGGAAATATATAGTAAATTATAAATCTGAACTTCAAGGACAGAAAGCAAATGTAATGATACAACCACTACTTAGCAGTGCTCACTTCCAGTTAAGCCCAATATAATGAAGCTTAACCAACCAATTATCTTAAGAATTGTCGTGGTTTAAGCCCAGTTGGCAACTCAGCCACACAGTCTCTCTCTGACTCCCTCCTTCCCCGCTTCCTCCCCCTGGAGGGATAGGGAGGAGAACCGAAAGAATGTAACTCCCACGGGTTGAGATAAGAACAGTCCAGTAACTAAGGTATAACACAAATCACTGCTGCTACCA
>JBCJKH010005171.1:0-15523 GCA_039877255.1 Loriculus beryllinus | reverse complement strand
GAGGTCCTGAAAAAGGCAGTCTTGAGTTGGGGAGTTTTCTGCTTGAGATCTTCAACTAGTTTCTTCAGAACAAACTCAGTTTTTATTTTTTCATATATAATTTTCCAATCACTACCAATTGTCTTGACAGTCAACACCTGTCAAATTAACACCTGTCAAATTAACCTCCTCTCCTCCCACTTCTCATGTGGAGACCTACAGGAGATGGATTCAGTTATTGATTTCTAGTGTCTTACTTATGCTACTCTTCATTACTCAAGACCATATGGAATACTCCTAAGACCTGAAGTTTCAAGAAACTCTGAAAATCCATGGGATTTTGCAAGAGATTTATAAGCTAGTGCTCAGCAGGACTCACCTCTACGACGATCACACAAAACTGGCTTTGAGAAGCAATGTTTTTAACCCTTTCCTCATCTTGTAGTTACTCTTTTAGGGACCAAGGTGTGCATTGCCTTGAAAACTAAGTCAAATTTGTTTATATACACACTGCAGAAAGTCAGCACAGCAACAGAAAAGCCAGAGTTCTTTTCAAAAAACTCAAAGGAAAGCTACCAAGCCAGATCTTCAAAATTATAAACTATTGCCCTACCCTCACATTAAGCAGAGAGAACTAGCTGACATTATGCAGAAAAATTAATGGGAAAATGCAGCGCACACATGTTAAGACAAGCCTGTCCCATTTTCAAACACACCAACTTTAAAACACCCTTTAACAAATAAATGTTTTGAATCAAGATGTTGGTATGTGTACAAGTCGTAAACAGTGATGATACATGATTAAAAAAAAATAAATTAAGCAATCCTTTAGATTAAAATTGTTTTTTCTAGGAGTAAGACTTCCCATCTGTTGCTCCACTAGCAAACCATCTTCCCATAGTTTTTATAACAGGCTCTACCAGGAGGCTGCAACAGTGAAGAATCCTAATGGCTAATGCATTCAAGAGAACATTGCATGTACAGAAGCTTTTATACTGGAGATCAACATGTCTCAAGGAGATGCTGCAACATTGCCTTAGAGTACACAGCAACTGCATGAAATTTGTCCGTCTGCATGCAAACCAATGTGGGAAGCAAAACACCAAAACATTTTTGTATTTGTTTTGTTAAAAGAGCATCTTTAAACTGAATTCAAAATATAAGATGCAGTGTTCTAGAAATATAATACCCTTATAATCAAAATATATGCCAAGACATCATTACAATGGTATTCCAGGACACTGGAATTTGCAGCAGTGGGAAACAGAAATTGCTGTTGGAGCTGTTCCTATGGAGTATTTGCAGACTAAGATTTGGACTGCACAACTTACCTGAGAAATGCCTCTTGAAGATGTACAGAAAAGAGAAATAGAAGAAAATTCCAGTGTACTACACAAGGAAATTTAATGGCATTGCCTCATCTACCTAAAGCCACATTACATTCTCTTGTCCAAAAAGCATGATCTATATGCAGGTTTCTCAGTACAGGCTCCACCGAAATTCAGGGTTGTCCAGTCCCAGGATGCATCTGCTCTTAAGGATTATTATTGTTTGGCTTAGAAATCTGTTCCACATGCTCTTCCTGAGAAGATTTATGACATTTTTACAATAATGATAGTACTGTCTTGCCAGTGAGAATATTACTTGCCTTAATTTTCAAAAAATAGCTGATGTGTTTTTAAGACTCATAATACTCTGGCTGTTTCCCTTAGATGCTAGTTTTCTGCTTCTGGTTCAGCAGCTTTTCACTGTAACACTGTGAATCATTCTTTAGCTGGGATACTTTTCACTGTTGCACACAGAGGAAAAATTGCTTGTTATACAGAGGAGGTCCTGCTTTAGGAATAAGGACCTAAGGTGGATCCACAATAAAATATCTTTCAGGTATAACAGATCCTGTGCCCCCTCTACTCTATGGCAACAATTATTTTTAAGGATGCCTTTGGTCAGTCTCAATTCCATTCTCATCCTACTAAACACAGGTAGGAGTTTTAATAGAATACTCTGCTTGTGTTTAGGGTTGTATTCCTACAGTTCTAAAACTTGATTTATAACATCGACTGTGGTTTGCATCTTTTAAGGTCTCACTAGACTCTGCTTTCAGCCCATTTTAACCTATACATCTCAGCCCTAGTTAGTAAATAAATTAAAATCCCTTTCAAGTTGCTAAATGCTGACAATCTACCATCCATTACTGCTGCTTCTGCCAGACTGATCTCTCCATATGCTCATTTGGTCTGCCATCAGAAATCAAATCTGCCTTCTTCAAATTTAGCCTTTCTAAACAGCAATAAAATAATCCCATCTTTCATTTCTGCTCTCTTGCAAACTTCCAGATGCGACCCAGGCCTTGCCACTTTATAAACAGTTCAGATTCAAATCCACCTGCAGAACATGCAGCTACATTCTAGACATCTCTCATATTAATTACTGGAAACCAACTTTCTGTGAAAAACTTAGTTTTCCAATCAAAGCAGAACTGTTAAGATTCATTCAACATGGCCAAGTTTTTCATTTACCTTCCCTCACCTGATTTCTGAGGACTACATGAAAGAAATTTCTTGGTCTCTCTTTCAGTTAAGGACTGCACAATTCCACTCAAGCCAAGGGTACTTCTCCCACCTCCCTATGCTATTATTCACACTGGTTAGAGTCCCTCCCACACAGAACATCTCTTCCAGTTCCAACCTTTATTCTCTTCTGAACCGTTTATCCTCACTTTCCCACTGGAATCTCTGAACACTGGTTAAAGTGAATTATGTATTCTCTCTCCTGTTCAGCAGAGGAGCCTAAAGTTTAAAATTTTAACTACCACCTTTGTCTGGTTTATGAAGTGTACCGCATTTTCATACCATTCAAGTCCTCAGAGATAGTCACTGTGACCCATCTTGTGATTGAACTCTGTGATGCTCTGGAACATCTAGCGTAAAATATAATGAACAACAGAAACTACAAATCCTCTTGGGTCTAGGCAGACCACATATATTTGATACAGCTAGTATGAAAAACTGTTGCAATAAAAACAACGCATCTTGATCATTAAGTAAAAAATAGTTCAACTATTGTTATGAGGTGAAGAAATAAACACCAACGGCAAATTTTTCACCATCAGGTTACTTTTGTAGAACCCCACAAAATCAGGGATTTTTTTAACAGAAAACTAAAATTTGGCAAGGTATCTTTCTCTCCTTGACAGATGTAAAATACTGTGCAATTTTAATATCCAATCCTTTAATCACTTGCCAAAGTCATGATATATAAAAACTATCCTCATGAGATCAACACTCAGCAATAACTCAACTCGTTAGTAACTTGTGTAATCTTGACTAGAGAGATACTTAAATACTATTCAGAAGTTCCACATAATGATCTTACTGATACGTATTTTGTTCTATAAATCAACACAACATATTCACCACGCTGTGTCAGAGGGCTAGAGTTTTAGATGATTTCCTCATTAAAAAAGGATGTCCCTGATGGGTTTCAACAGGAATTATCTTCCAAGGTATTTAAGAGTTTTCAGTTATCAAGACTAAAATATAAGCACATTGATGGTTTAATGAAAGTAACGATGGTAGAGTGATAAACAATGAAGACAAGCCACATCTACAGGTGAATCCAACCCTTCTGTAAACCAGTCCCATTCAGACATCATTATACTTACAGGATGGAAGACCACATCCTGGAAAAGCAGCAGTTCTGAAAAGGACTTAGGAATCATGATGGATAATCATCTAAATTTACAATCTTTTAATGCAAATAACTGAGACTGAAAGATTTAAAAATGCAATCCTTGGAGGTATAAACAAACAAGCAAAGATATAAACTGAAAGGTTCAAGAATGTACCTGCACATACTACACGCACACAGCGATACCCAAATCACTACCAGACGCTGTATGCAGATCTTCCGTCCATGCTTTTAGAATGGATTTTAAAACACCTGAAGTTTCAGAAGAGCTGAAAAAGCTTTACAGTTAGAGATTTAAGGAACTCCATCTATATAGGTTATTTAACATTTTTTTTTATGTGAATAAAGTGAAATATTTCAAAACTAGAATAGTTATTTGTTATTCTAATAGACAGGTAGCTATCTGATGGCCAGCAGCTGGAACTAAACAGTCCTAAAACTGAAGGAGGACTAAGAGTATGGAAATCTAGCTGAATCACTCAAGAGACATGGAAAAACCCTTACACTTCAAGAATCTATATGAAAATCAGCTATCTTTTTCAAAAGTATGTTCTACTGCACCCAAAAGACATGGACTTCATGATGCAGAAACAACTAGATTGAATTCTATGGGTAACGGCGTGCCAGTCAGATTATTTCATGACCATGGTCACTTCTGGCCTTAACATCAGCTAGTCTGTAATAAGTAGAAAGCTGCAGTGCATATAAGAACATTCAAACTAACAGATGATAATATAAAGAACTCAAACTACAAGTATAGTCCATCAGAATCAAGCAGAGCTGTGTTCATACATCAATGATTTGTATACCTTGCTGTTTCAATTAAAAACTCAAAATTATCTGTTACGCCTCCAACTTTTACTTTCATATTTTTAAGTCTGTTTCAATGTATCTGATATTTACATACTATAGTATAATTATACCTACCATACCATGGCTTGGAGTAGGTTAATTGCATAGGAAGATTTACTATGTTTACATTTTTTCTTAAATTACTCTTTTTTTAAAAAGCACAGTAAAGAGTCTGAGGACAAATTATTCAACTGTTTATCATACATAAGACTGCATGACTATAATACAAAGGGCTTGTCTTTTCATTTAACGTTACAATATACACAGCAAGTCCGGACTAGATCTTACAATCTGAACACAGGTATTTAACCTTTTCCATGCTGTTTATGTTTACAATGCACAGAAGTCCTGTAACCAAACTGTGTAGTAAAGCACACAAAACTGGACTGTAACATAACACAGTATGCAGAAGCACTGGATTTTATGATTTCTTCTTTATGCAGATTTTCTTTTTAACTGCTTTATTTTTTGGCGCTTGCTAAGGTGTGGCAACCCGCGCACACAGAAATTACCCAGATTTCATATTACCCTTATATTCCTAGACAGCAGTAAGTACTGGATTCCTTTTTATATTGCTAAACTCAGCATCCTGTTTCTAAGGTGACAGCCTTCCAAATCCTGTAAACTTCTCTGAATTACCGACTTAAAAAATAAAACCAAAAATAAAACAAACAAAAAAAAAAAAATCATCCACAGGGTTGATGTGTCAATACAATAAAAAAAAAGAAAAAAAAAAAAGAAGATTGCTTGATTAAAATAAAAAAATCATGATTTACAAGGAAAAAAATGGTTAATCCCAAGTATTCATTCCCATTCGCATGGTAGTCAGCTGCTGCATTGCCACTGTAAGTATGAAAACTTCCACCTTTTAGTCTGGAAGAATGACTTCGCCGCATGGAACCGACCAGTCTGAACTCTGAATTTTCTGCTAAATTAGCTTTTAGAAGGGCTTACTGGCAGAGGTAGATCACTGCTTCTGTAATATATAATGGGCAAAGAATGTTAATCTGGGATGGGCAATCAATGAATTACCCTTCTTTCAAATGTTTTCCATGGAGCTTTTACTTTTCATCCAAACAAATCTCTGAATGGGCCCACAAATTTTGCAACTGCCAAGCTGACTGTGTTATATTAAGGCAGCATTACCCAAAAATTAGGCACCTGTTAAATACAGCCTGCTAACCTCAGGTCTCATGTGAGTGTTTTGCTTTACTCAGACTATTATTTTGGACCTGTTCATGCAATCAAGGTCTTGCCTTCAAGTTTACAATTATGTTAATAAGGAATACAAGAATCAACTGCTGGTTTCATAGCTTCTGGATCTAGTGTCCCTTTTACCTTCAGAAGCCTGAACACATTTATAATGTAACAGATGTTATAGTCTTGAAGTAGATGTCAATCTATTATGTTCAGTACACAGATTGCTGTAAATGTATTGGCTATGAATTCAACAACAGTTCCAGTTTTGTTTAAGCAATAGTACAGCCATAATTTTCAACTGACATTTAAAAATGGTCTAGTTACACCTTGTGTCAAAGTGCAGAACTGCTACATTATTGGTTACAGACATCTATGTGCTATAAAAACAGCTTTGGTACAATAAATTATCAAAAAAGAAAATAAATTTTTGTAAAATTCACAGCATAATTGTGAGGCAAAAAAGCAGTCACATAAAATTCTGCATTTTTAAAAATGTTCAGGATGAACAGAAGACGTCTTTGTGCAGAAGTAATGGTGGAGAAACCACGTGCCGAGAAAAAGCAAAAGAAAAAAGTAAAAAGCAGGAAGGGACACAGTTGTAGCTATTTCCATCAAACGCAAACCACTACTCCTGTGACCTTCAACCAATAAGGAAGTCAACTTTATGACACACGCAAAGTGACCTTGCAATACCTTACAATAAGTGGGTCACAAAAGTCTATTTTAAAAGAAAGGCCTCTTGAATTACCCATTCTCTGTGTTTTCAGCATTAAGGACTGTCTGCAAAAGCATGTCCAAAAGTGATTGCATCTGAAATGGTAGGCTCTTCTAACTTAAGAGTCCAAATCCATAAGGCCAAAGGTTATCCCAAAGACCACCACTTAGACCTCCCCAGGACTGGCCAGGACCGACCCGTTGATTGCTTCTCAGTGCACCTCAGTTATGAAACCAGTCATATTTCAATACTAACTGACTGTGGTCTCCCAAAATATGAGACCCACAGAATCCCATTACAATTGCTGCTTTGATCCTCAGTAGATTCAGAAAAGGAGAGTTCTGATCACCGCCACTTAGCATGCTCAATGTGCCTTACAAACTCCATTACAACCGTCCCTTTTTACAGCTGAAGAATATATATTTGTGTAATCTGAAGGTCCCTCTTTCTTACAGTACTGCATTTCTGTGCCCATGTTTGTCTGGGGAACTAAAAAAAAATATATATATATTACTCACTCCCCTCCCACCCAAAAATTTCAAAGGGCCTTTTATAAATCATGTGCAATGCCTTTAAAAAGAAACTAGTTTGGAACTACAACTAACATTTGAACAATAACCCCTGTTAAAGGAGACAAAAAAAAAAAAACCCTCCCCAAAAAGCCGAACTACGACTATGTTGTGGCAGGTTAAAACGGGGGAAGCAAAAACTGAATACCACTAAGCTACCCATTAACGTGGGTCCAGACATGGCTCTTAAAAAAAGAAAAACAACCAAAAAAAAAAAAAGAAAAAAAAAACCAACCAAACAAAAAAAAACCCAAAACAAAACAAAAAAACCCAACAAAAAAAACTTCATTGTCCCTTTGCAATCTTTTCAAGTTTAAAAAAATAGTCAGCTTTGCCCTCCTGTAGCGGTTCAGTGAGTTTATCTCCTTCTGATTCAAGCAGCTTTGCACTTTGTTTTTGGAAAAACACCACTTCTATAAAAACACACAAGAAACAAACTTAGTTTCAGTTTAGTCACGAGCTAGCCACAGGACTTTGCTGAACACAAACTCCTGTCATGGGAGACTCTTCTCTATCAATTCCTTGCCTCATCGCAAGGTGTCCTTCAGTCATGTAATGAGCAGGACCTGTATTAGCAGAAAACTGGTATGTTGGATGTCCAGCTATGCCAGTTTCTTGGCGCGGATTAGAGTAGACTGTTAAATTCATGTCCATAGCTCCATTTTGTCCAAAGTCCAAGGTATTAGCAGCCACTGGGCGGTTCTGATAGGCCTGATTGCCTTGGTTACCAGTAGAGGAGGAAGATGTAGAGGAAGAAGTAGTTGAGGAAGACAGGGATGTCATGGAGTGGTGACTGTGGCCCACCTCCATAGAATCCTGGGTGGAGGAGCTGTTTGTTGGAGAATTGTAGACTCTCGGCCTGGTCCGGCTACCCAAGGCTTGCTGTCCATGATGGTGGTGGTGGTGGTGGTGATGGTGGTGGTGGTGAGCGCTATTTCCGTGATGATGATGTAATGCATTCTGTTGTTGAGGGGTTACATGGAAGGTGGTTTCTTGAACTGGATGGTTTTCAACAGTGACCTGTGTAGGAGCTTCAGTGGCTGTCCAACCAATTGGAGGAGGAAACTGTTGTCGAACCTATGTTAATAAGCAAAATAAAAATTAAAATGCTTACTTGAATCTGTCCATTCGCAATATATGAGAGATATTAAGTTACTGATGCTTATGCTAGCTTTTAAAAAAGTTAAAAAAACTTGTAGCTGCAGAATTATTCTAGAAGTGGAAGCACGCTAATACCCCTTAAGAAAAGTGAATTCACTTTCTGGATGTTTCTTTCGAACAGTTTAAGTAAGTGCAATATGTGACCTTACTGTGAAAGTCACAAAAGCAGCTCTACATAATAGTAGTAATAAACAACATAACATTTGTACAACCCTTAGAACAATAAGGCCCTGATGCCTGACTCTGGTCTCTGGATACAATAAGCAAACTAAGCTAAATTAGTATGTTGTAGTTCATATCTTGAATGGTTTCAACAGCACTCGAGGAGTACTATCCACACCTCTGGAAGAACACAGGTGATTAAAGATTCCTAGCTACACACAAACTTGTTGCATAACCTAAACTATCGACTTAGGCACAATTTATATTTGTATCCATTCTGTACTAAAATAAAAGTATTGCGGAATTATTTGTAGTTAATGAGTTGCTGCTTCTTTCCAACAAGTACTTAATAAACTCTAGTCCATCAACAATAAGGTTGGTGAAATACCCAAACATCATAAAACAGAATTAAGAACTCCAGCAGGAGTCCACTGAAGTACAAGCTTGTTCTCCACTGGGTTGGAAGATGCACAGTTTTGCATACTCTTACACCCTGTGTAAGGTGAAGCACTGACAGCTCCATCTGACTTAATGCTATTAATACAAAACCTTCACCACTACAGAATCTCTGAAAATTTTTACAGCTACCTGCAGTAAAAAGACTGACCTAAGATACAAACAGCTACACAAGAGCTAGTTCTGTGTCTAAATGAGTTCAATCTTGAAACGAAAGCGTTACTTAATTTATAGGGATTTAATACTTTAATATTCTCAGAAAAGTCATATAAAGCAAACAGACAAAAGCTTTACTTAACCATACCTGTGGGCTGTGTGTTTCACAGTCCATAGCTTGAACAGCAGCAGTGAAGTGTCCACCACTATGTCGATGCTGGTGTGTGGGGTCTGACCGTGCCCTTCCACTGTTGCTTGTTCCAGAAGATCCACCTATAAAATCGTAACATGCACAATAACTAAAGAGACACAAAACTTAAAAGTAAGCTGTAGAACACTGACAGCATGAAGATATATAAACTGTTTCAAGGTAAAAATACAAGACCTATTGGCTCATCTATTTTTTACTTATTGTTGGAGCAGTTACCTGTTCCAGATAATTAAAGCAATTGAGAAGCATGACTGATATATTTGGTTTTTAACCAAAAAAAGAGAGAGTATTTATCTGAAAAAGACTCCTTAGATGTGATTAACAAAAATAATTTTGTTATCCATTAATGTGAAAAATTTACCTGAGCTTGAAGATGTACTAGAGGTGGTTCCTGAAGACTGCGACTGCTCCATAGCAGGACTAGTAGACACACTGTTACTTGTGTTTGTACCTTCGTCTGCTGTTTTCTTAAAGAAACTATGCTGTAGGGCATAATAAGGTTGAATTCGTGTCTTAGGGTCATAATCAAGCATCCTTAAGATGAGGTCTTTGAACTTCAAGTAGTCAGCTACAGTATGACCCGATTCCCCAGCACGGCGTCCACCCGGTCCTCCTGTTTCAACTCCTAGTATATTGTGAAGTTTACGAGTTCCTGGTGGTTTGTATTCCTGTGGGAAAGTTGGAAATCGCTTGAAGTCAATTTAGATATTAAGCCTTGGATGTGCACAGTTTAAACATGCCATAAAAGGACATACAATAAAAGTAAGAAATTATTCAACACTACAGAATGTGTTATTTCATTAATCTGTCTTACAATGTGGAACAATAACAAACAACAATAAAGCTGCATTTTCAGTAAGGCAAGATGTAAAACAAAGTAACATCTTGCTTTTTTTTAATTACTATTCATTTTATTTACAGAAACTGCCAATATTATTGTCCTAGTTATGTAACCTACCCTTTTTCCATCTTTGGTCTTCTTCAAGTTCCAAGTGCTATCTGGCAACTTCTCAAAGAACTTTCTTGCTTTTGGTGCTTGGTCAAGGATATGAGTAGGTGGTATTCCCAAAACTTCCACTATCTTATTCATTTGATCCACCTGTTCCAAATGAAGAAATTTGGTGAGAACATGTGACAGACCTGAGCAGTGTGACAGTGAGATTCTCATCACATATGAAGCAAATGGAAAAAAAGCCCAGACAAGTTCTAAATTAATTGTGAGTTAAAAAAAAACAACAAAAAAACCACTGTGTACACAGCAAATTAGTGTATAAGGAGTAACAGGGAGGACCCAGAAAGAGAAAATTATTAACAGGCAATTTAGAGTTCTGACAAAAGACACTGCTGTCACTGATGCTTATTCATTTTAGAATTATTAGAGTTCCCTAATTTATGCATTACAGTTAAAGAGATGAAACTCATGATGAGAATGAACAAAAAACAACAATATCTAATTATCTGTACCATAATATAGCTGCATACCTCATTTGCCCCGCTAAAAAGAGGCTCTCCAGTGTGCATCTCAACTAAAATACACCCAAGGGACCACATATCAATTGCAAGATCGTAAGGCATTCCCAGTAGCACCTCTGGTGATCGATAAAAACGACTCTGGATATATTGATATATCTGAAATAAAAGCATATAAAGGTAATAAACAGCATCCAAAAAGTACTATTATGATTATGTATTACGAAATAGAACTACCATGAAATAAATTTTTGGTGTAGGGAAAGCCAAGGTATCAGTGATACTAAAAAGCACCTAGATATTAATAAAAATATGAAAAATGCTAGTTAGTTAATTCTTATTAATAGTAACAGTTCACCACAGTGTGTTCACCCTCCCAAGAAGAAGAAAAAAAAGTGCAGATTCACTCGTGATGTCAGTATTTTACATTTTAGGGTTGGTTAGTGTAACCTCATGCAATTATAGATAATCGTACAAAATTTTTCTCTGCTATCACCCTAAGTAAAACTATTCCACAAGCAACATCAGAATCATGTAACACTTCAGACAAAACTGACAGTAAAAGATCAAAAGCCAGGATTCTGATGTGATGAAATGAGATGAAATTATCAGGTAACTGGGGAGTTTTTTTGTCTGGTTTGTTTGGTTTCTTTAACATCCAGCTTTCTCAAAGGAAAAAGATACCATCCACAACTTTATAAGGTAAAACTGCCAAAGGTACACAACAGGACCTGGGAAGGCTCAAAATCCTTTTTTTTTCTAAAGACACTGAAGTCTAACTTTTATAGACAGAAGTCTTCCTTACCTCTCCAGCTAACAGCTTGTTATCAAACAACTAAAGCAAAGGTACCCTGAGTAGAAGTGGTCACTTGCTCAGCTGAACAGAATTCTTTCAATCAGGAAGAAATTTACTATAAAGTGAAAACTGAACAGGACATCCTGGTAAACTCTGCAGTGAGCAAATTGTCAGTACAAATCAAACATCTGAGTTAATATGATGCAAAGCTCTTCCTACAGAAAAGACGTTTTGGCATCCAAGCAGAATTATTTATGATCTTGAATTATTTATATTTATATTTTTTTATTTTATATTATTTATATTTATCTTAATAACTTGATAGTACGGTATATATTTTAATATTTCCTCAAGCAAATAGGTAATTGGCTATGCTGGAGAGATTCTAATAGCTCAAATAAAAGCATGTACTCATCTTCAAAGTACATGAACAACATGACACAATCACACATTTTTGGTCAACTATTTAGTAATACAGATCTATGCTAATATGAAGAACTGCTGACAAAAAATGATTTGTCCCTTTCTTCTGGAAATGCTTTTCCTATATGCATCTTTAGTCATACTTAACACCACCACTAAACTCAATTTAGCCTTTCCACAGTTGCTGAAGTGTTTGTAAAAATGGGTTAGTAACCAGTTATCTTTAAAAGCCAGCTACCACACTGTCTCAACCCTCAAATATCTTATCTCTATGGCACACTAAATGCTAAAGTGGGAGGAGTAATATCTATGAAGAAAAAAAACCCTATTTATTTAATAGCACTGCAGACTTCTACAATCAAGTGCTGATGCATTCTGCACTAACATAGCATAAAAATATAACCAAAAAGAAAAGAAAGATGGGAAGTTTATCACTATGATGAAGGTTTAACTACTATGGAACTAAAACTCATATTTAAGGCTCCTGTGGATTGTTGATGTCTAAAACCCTATGCAAATATTACCTGTATTTCACTTAAATAATTATTAAGAAAGTTTAAATTACCCATCTATATATTATGATATTTTTCCATATGTAACCAACAGTAGCATAAATAGAATTTTTACTAATACTCACCCTCTGTCCAAGCTGACACGAACTGCCAAAATCAACAATCTTGATAGCACTTCGTTTGGGGTTACAGAGCAGTATATTCTCAGGTTTTAGGTCACAGTGAATGATACTAAGTTCAGGAGTCGCCAGGAAAAGCAGTGCAGTGCACATCTGCTGTGCAAATTTTCGTGTCAGGTTCAGTGAGACACCTCTGAAGTTGGTGTTCCGCAACAGATCATAAAGATTGTAGGACAGCATTTCAAAGACTAAGCAGAGATGGTTTCGGAACACGAAGTGGCGCTTCAAATGTACTTTAAAAAGGGGAAGAAAATAATTAACACATATCCTGTGTGTACTAATTACAACACAATGCTTAAATATTTTAATCAGTATGTAAGAAGCTGACCTGTAAGATGAATCTATCGTTATTTACAAAATACTGCTCCCATGCCTGAAGTGCAGGGGGACATTTTACACATCTGAAGTGTCCTCAAGTGTACCTCAGGAAAGCTACATTAACCAAAGAACTATTTAAAAGACAGAAGAGTACTATTTTTTCAAAATAAGCTATCACTCCCTTATTAGAAAAAGCCAACGCATCTTTGGGTAAGTAAAAATATCAGCAAAAAAGACAAGAAGCACAAACTGTGTAACACAACCTTTGTCACAACACTTTTGATCTTTTTCAATGAGAGTTCATTTTTCCATCCTCCTAAAGCTAAAACTGTATCCAAGTCCAAGCTGGCTAGAACGAAGTGCACATACAGAGGTATTCTCTACAGTAAAGCAGATATCGCACTTCAGACTGAATTATTTATTAGGAATTTCCCTTATGTTTATAGAGAAAATATTTGTCGGATTCATTTAAAATATACTGACATTACTGCAATTTGTACGCTGCGACTTCAACTGATTACTTCAATTAATAAAATTGATCAATATCCATGGGCATTATATTAATTTCAATCAACCAAAATCTCAGTTTATGAAAGCAACCAATCCAGTCCAAATCCACTCCATTTTTTCCATGAAATAGGTGAAAAATTCACCACATGAATCTGTTTAAAGGCAAGCAGGATTTACTAGTCTGTCAATTATTCAGGTTGGTTGCCACAAGAAAACTACAACTGAAATAGGAAAAACACTTTGGCTCTCAGATAAAAAGCAACACATTCTCCTTTTTGTTAAAATCTTGAACCAGCACTAGCACACTGAGGATTCAGCCTTTCAGTTAAGGTTATTACTTGGTGTCCTATGCCAGTTCTTCATGAGTCCCTTACTAGTTACTTCTAACAGTACAATTTGCCAGTTCCTATAATACCTCTTTGTCTAGACCTTTCATATTTTCTCATCTTTGTCATAATTCCACTATCCTCCCACCATGAAAGCACCAGCACCTTCTCTTGTGGTCTTTCTACACTTGATTCCAGCACCTCCCTACACAACCTGAGCTTGCTGGAATCACTACTTACTCAACTGATTCGTAACTACCAGCATGCTTCTGGCCAGGTAGTACCACTTGCAGCTGCCACACAGCTCAAACAGCCTGGATAAGAGCTGAACTTGCCATATCTTCCCTTCAATGAAGATATGAAATTTGAACATTTCTCCTCCACTCCGCCATAAATTTTCACAAAACTTTTAAGACCTTAATGCATTCTTACACCTGTGTTAGGTTTAGTCTGAAGGAGACCAGTCCAGCTTGAAGGTACTGAAGATCTGACATAAGTGTAAGCAGTTGAATTCATGTTCCTAAAAATCAAGCTACAATGTATTTAACCATGTTCTCTCCGAAATCTACACTTTACATTACACAATATATTGAAATACTTGCAATGCTTTCAGCCTTATTCAGCTTTTCCTAGCCATCATGTATCTCAAAGACTAGGAGAGGGTGAACTGTCCATATGCCCTACTGATAACTTACTTTTTACATCAATACGCTGTATGCTTCAATTCAGTCTTGTTGCAAAAGTATGTTCATGAACAACTGTTCCTATGCTTAGATACATTTTCCAGTGAAGTGCCTGGTGATCTCAGTTTTCCATGATCAGTATTTGCACAGCATGCAGTACAAGGTATTTATTAAAAACATTATCCATTTGGGAATTTTGATCTTTACTGATGCTGCCATGTTCATTAATATGGTATTAACTGAAAGTGAAACTATTCAAATTTACCCTAACAGACTTGGAAATCAGCTTGAAACAAGTCTAAAATCACCGACCTAAGCAAAGCCAATATTTATTATTCCTCCACTGTTCAAAATTATACCGTCCCCCCTCCTCCCCCTTTTCTTTTCAGCACTTCTCTCTATGCAAAGCCATCCTGCCTTAACTGACAGAGGGAGATTATATGATGTTTTGGTCCATTTCATTTTACCTGAAATTACAAACAGAATCTCTAATAATTTAAAATTCGAAGAGCTTATTTGATGAAGCTGTAGTGTCTTTATTTGCTGCGTTTTAATATGAAACTGGTCATGACTTATATGTTCCTAAAACACCTTTCCAGCATAGTATGTTGTCAACTTCAGATTTTAAGCAAACATGTTATTAATAAATGTAAGTTAAAAATACCTTAAGTTTTCTTCTACACTGAACATATAAATGTATTGTGAACATATTTTATAAAACCAATTAAAATTCAACTGAATACTCATCAGATAGCTTAGTATCAATGTGTACTAACATTACTTCAAAGGTTTCTTTCTACATTATAGAAAGAAAAAATAGTAATCCAATACATACATTCAAATCAGAAAGCAGAGCTGTTGGTATTTCAGCTTCTACAAACTAAAGAATGCTTAAAACCAGTTTCATTTTCCTTAATAGCTTTTTCTTATCTCTCAATCTCTCTTTACAACATGCTGTTGCAGTCCTTCCATCATCTCTTTTCCAAATTCTCCACTCAGAATCACAGAATCCCAAGGGTTGGAAGGGACCTCAAAAGATCATAACCTAGAGTACATCACACAGGAACTTGTCCAGATGGGCCTTGAATATCTCCAATGTAGGAGACTCCACAACCTCCCTGGGCAACCTGTTCCAGTGCTCTGTCACTCTCACAG
>JBCJKH010005151.1:0-31883 GCA_039877255.1 Loriculus beryllinus | reverse complement strand
GAGCCTTGGGTGGCATGGTTTAGTGTGAGGTGTCCCTGTCCATGGCAGGGGGGTTGGAACTAGATGATCTTAAGGTCCTTTCCAACCCTAACGATTCTATGATTCTATGAAACCTTAGAAGTATTACTGTTTGACTGTTTCCTGTTCTAGCCCAAGCTAACACAAAACATCTCTTTTGAAGATGTGATCTGCTTCAGAACAAATGTAGATCTCCTGCTGGATTAATCTACCAGTATTTTTGAAAACAACAGAAATACCATCTGTATGTTTGCAAGCAATTAGCAGCATCTTAACTGTGGCAGTACTTATTGAATTATTAAGTCTACCTGAAATATGTTTGGAATAGGAACTACTCCCTCACCCCAAAACCGTAAGAGCTGCTTATTTGACAAGTCTATGTTTCTTAAAAGGAACTCCCACATCTTAAGCTTGTATACAAAAGGGCAGCCAGTAACAGCAAATTCTTATTTATTGTAGAGATCTCAAACCAAATGGTCCTGATTAGAAACAAACAGCATATTTGTTCAATCTCTCTTTTCAAAATCACAACATTTTTCTGATAGTACTTCTTCCCAATTGTATTTACCAAAAATCTGAAACTATTTATAGGACAAAAACAAAACAAAGGAAACAACTTATGCTTACCTCGTTCTTCAGGTGTTAATTCCTCATCCTCTTCCTCCTCCTCACTGCTTTCCTCTTGTTTTGCCATAATCTTGGGTCCTTTACCTTCAGCTGCAGCTGCCAGTCTACAAAAACCACGCAAAACAAAATGCTAAACCAACAAGGTTTCACATACATTATATTTCAGAGCACTTGGCTTTGTTCATTATTTTTGCTATATTTATGTGTACTAACAACCTGCGAGAGGTTTAAAGTACCAGTAGCACTATAAAACATTGAAAACTACTAGATTTGTCAATATCAAAAGTTGAACTTAACAGAAACTAGCAATAGCTTTCCATAAAGAAAAAATACTCCAGGAAAGAGAAAATTCTCTTAAAAATTAGTCAATATTCTATGACAATACTTACTTTTTACTCAACACGTCTGGTCTTACAGGCTCATTTGCTTCTGTATCACTCACTGCATCCTCATCATCTTCTCCTACCATGCTTGGAGGGCAAACAAAAAGTAGCCTCTATCAATAATTCGCTGTTTAAAATTTGCTTGATAAAACACTGAAAATCTTACAACACTTCATTAGAAGACTCCTTCAGTACTTTTAAAAACTTTCCAAATCTAATCTAAATATCAATACAACTTTATATTCTACTACACAGATGTTAACTGAAAATAAAATCAATACAAGTCAGACACTTACACCATTCAAAGCCTAAAGCCTGCTAGACAAAAACCTCCTAAAAATTGACTTTGTCCTTTTTGACAATCTTCCTCAATAGCTGTAAGCCTTATTTAGAAGCTTTTTAAATCTGAACGTTGTATATATCCACTAGGCCTGCACATTCTGTCAGCTGCAACAAATATTACATCATTAACAAAGTCAATTTTGTCGTAAAACTACTATGTCTCCTGCCCTCATTTAGGGCAGCAGTTTAGCAAGCCTACCTGCGATAAGGAGTAGCTGGTTCATCTATTTTCATCAAGCCATAATCTTTCCCTGCTGGGTGGTACGTAGCTATGATGTTCATTTCATCCCACTTCTGAGATTTTTTACTGAAATAAGAAAACAAAGTCACATTTTCTTTTAGTCTAAAAATTGTTAGTTCTGTTTGGCCATAGGAGGAATGTTTAGAACGTGCTTTGATCTCCACTGCATACTAAGCACACAGAATATTGTTACGACACACAAGAACATTCAAAGAATGGCTATTAAATACTGTTCTACACATACTTTAGTTAAGTCATGACAAAGTATCAATGCAACTGAATTTCCCTGGAAATTCACAAGAGCTAAATAAACTCTGTGATCCATAAAAGTATTCTTATTCATATAGTTCAAGAGACTATTGGCCCCATTCAGTCATTGTCTTGTTAACTGTCTACTCTTGGTACAAGGCAGTGTAAAATCCTTCCTCCTTTTATTATAACCCATAACAAAACCAAAACCTCCCACCTCACCTCTGCTCAGTGGATGAGCTATGATTATTAGCAAAACAGCTACATAAATAATACCAACCAACAGACAACTTCCTGCAGTAAAATAAATAGCACTGAAATAAGCTGGTTATTAGTACTACTTTTGTCATCCAAAATTGGAATAATAAACCAGAACTGATTCACTGCTGTAATTAAACCGCGGGAGTCTCACATTTTACACAGACAGGCACCAGTGATGTTACATTATTTAGAATTCCCTCAGCTAATCACAGAATGAATGATTTCATGTATATTTGCAGAAACAAAAGCCCACCCAGACTCACAACACATAAATATCACAAGGAAGACAACTGCCTTGTGACCAGAGTCACCCCTCCACTGACTTAAAAGCCACGTGCAAGGTGGTCTCTCCCTTAGACTAAACCAAGGCGTTTAACTTTAGAAGAGTAAAATAATTCCACTAGTTAATATTTCCATACACATTAGCATATTAACATATTTCAAATTATTACTTTAAGGAAGCCATTGTTACAGTGCTTTGTTGTTTGAGGGTTGTGTTTTGTTTGGGTTTGTTAGGGGTTTTTTTGTTGGGCTTGTTTGTGGGTTTTCTGGGGGGGACACAGTTTCCTAGAGGACTAACTGAACTACTTTATTTAAATACAAACCATTCCAACAACAAATCTGAAATATAAATTCAATCTCAGTAACACAACTGTTCTTGAGCAGAATGCTATCTGTAAAACAAAACTGATAAAGCAAAATTCCAAGTACAAACTAAATTTTATATTTATGGAAAGCATAATTACTTTCCAAATTATGGACTGCATAATACAATAGAGGAAAAAAACCACAACCCAATCCTAAAGGGATTAAAAAAAAAATTAACAGGTGTGGGAGTTGATGCTGAACCCTATATGCTAGAGTCTTATATTCCAGAAATGAATACACATTAAGTGAGCTTAATCCCCTTAGCATATACCAACCAATGCGACACTCATGTTTGAGGCTTCTATGTAATCATTTTGTTGTAACACAAGGACTGCAACCTAAGCAGACAACACGTGAGTCAGATTGCTTGCTCTGGCAGGGTGGAGAGTCATGAGCTTCATGATGACAAAGCGAGAGCTCTACTTTAGGAAAGCCAGCTATTCAGACCTATCTATTCAAGAGCTGAAAAGTCACCAGTTAAACATCAGCTAAACACCTACTTAAAATTCACCTATGACTAACACAATATGATTATACAGTTACACAGGGAGAGCATGAAGATTTTTGCTAGCCATAGCAGTTGGACAATGGTATGCAGCTCAGGTGAAGAAACAGAGCTTAGCTGAAGAGGAAATAAAACAGATCAGACAAACTCCCATCACATGCCGCATGCTCGCCACACTTGTCCAGAGCACATCACAGTTTATTGCCTGGACTCACGACTTAATACCTTGCAAGAATACTGGCAATCTTAGAAGAATCTTTTTGGCTTCTCTCTAAATTATCCTACAGTTAGCAGTTCAGTAACTTACACAAGACCAAGGAACCTTTTAGTGGTTTAAGTCTTTCACACTCATTTCTTTCAGCTCTGATGCCAACACTAAAAGCCTTGGCTGCAGAACACCTCCCAACGCACAATTTACAATTCAGATAGGAAAAAAAATACCCTCATCACTAGCGGCAAACAGATAAACGTGTCATTTCACCCCTCCATGTAAAAAGCCATCACAGGAGAGTGACTAAAAACCCACACCTCCCTTGTCTGCGATTTGGCATGCTTAGGCACGCTTGAGCAGCATAACATTAATGACAGAACTTAGGACCATCACAGGAAAATGTTTCCTGACACCCTTTGAGATACAGAAGCAAGAAATCTAATCTTCCTCAGGAAAATGAGTTTCGAAAAAATCTCAGGAGTGCTCACTTGCATTCTCTCACATCTTTAAATGTACATAACAGTGTGATATTTTGACATGACACCTTGACAGGCAAAAAGTTTCTTCAGTATTACTCAGAGGAACACCTCTCACACCTCACTTACTCCTACCATAAAAGAATCTTCTCTTGTCTGTTCCAACACATGTACTTTGTTTTTTTTCTAGAGTTCCTTTGTAAAATGATCAGATTGCTCACAGGCTCTTAGAAGAGCCTTAAGGCAAAAAATACTTTATACAAGAAATGCCAAGAATGTATTTACTATTAGACCACAATCTCAGCTTTCCGGATGCAGTTCCAGTGGTGTCCCAATTTCCCAAGCTCCTTCTCACACCATATTTTCATTGAGGAAGTTTTCCAAAGAATTTTGCCATCACTAATAACAGTGCAAAGTCAGTAATGATGCAAATACATGACAGCTCTACTGAACACTGTGCTTTGAAAGATGACAGCTGACACAACGAGCTCTTTCATCTGCAGCTATTTTTAAAGCTATTTAGACCTGAATTTCAGTATTAGAAACAAGCAGAGACTGCTGCTTGAAGTGCATGAAGAAAACAGGTACTGGAATTTATAAAGCAATTTTTAATCTTTGAGGAAACTCACAGCTACACCACTTATCATTCCTTTAAGTAAATCATTATTTTGCTGAAGTTAGAAATAACACTGGCTTAATGAAGCATTGCCAACCACAAATAATACCTACACACAAACCTTAATACCCTATACTGATGTTTCCAGGAAATCTAATGCAGCCCACAAGGTTTAGACAATACCCTTTAAGTTGCAAGGCAATTTCAAAATTAATCTAATTGACTTTATTGACTCACATTGGTAAACAGGAGATAAACCTGGACTTCTGCCCTCTTGCCAGCACACAAGAAATTATGTGTACTGCAACCAATATATCATATACTCAGCTCACCAGTTTGTACTTTAATTTCCCATCATTCTTCAAGATGGTACAAAAGAGACAGCAGAAAATGAAACAATGGCTACCAACAGCCAGGTTTACTTTATGTCTGGTGTGGCAGTAAACACCTTGTGCTACGCTATATTAAAACTAAAGAAGAGGGGAAAAAAAGAATCACAGTGTTTGTACAGCACATTGCTACTTACAATCACCTCCTTCAAAAACATCATCGAATTCTTCAGTTGCAACAATTTCTCCTTGGAAAGCAGAAGCAGCTGACACAGGCAACACAGTAAACCAAATTCTCTTCATTCTTGCTTTGCTGACTTTAGACTTTATTCATGACTTAGGCAAAGAGAATAGGAATACTACCACATTATAAAAACCCATAACTGCACATCCATTTTATCATTATTTCCCTCCTTGCAACACTGAGCAATGTCACAAATAAATATAAATGACAATGGCAATTTTACAGAGTTCTTGTCAAACCCTGGGCATCACAATATGAAGGAGTCTCAGAGCAATGTTGGGCAGTGCATACTGGGTGCTAACATCAAGAAAAGCACTAGAATTCTTACCGTCAAGAACAGCTACTTGGCTGGCTGAAGACCACTTCCTGGGTATTGGGACTAATTCAGCATGTTACAATTAAACTAAGACCTTCTTGTCACTCAAAACATAAACCACACGGGCAGTGCCTATTCTCAAGTGTGAGATCTTTACAGATGAATCTGGCACGACCAAAAATACTTCTTACTTACACTTCAACCCGGAGGTCTTCTCCCCAGGGACATGCTTCTGCTTACAGAGAAATAAGCTACCTTTAAGAAGACTGAGAATAAACCTGCCATGGCAAAGCGCATCTCTCGAGTGGTAAACTGTCTTCGTAGCATCGGTAAAACTTTTCCGTTCATCTTTCTGATCGAGCATTTAAAACCGATACTTTTTCTGCCAAGGTTTCACGAACAGCAAAGTATCACAACAGCTCCCTCAGTCGTCAGTCCCCCACTCTAAGCAACCAGAGGTAGGACAGAGTTTCCCTGCCCTCCCTGCAGCAGCCCTTGCTCTCCCCGCCTAGGCACGCCCGTTGTGAACACGAACCCGCTGCAGGCTGTACCCCGGCCTCGGCGGGCTGCCTGCCGACGTGCGGAACGCCGCTTCATGGCCGCGGTGCACAGGCAGCACACGGGCAGGACCCACCGACCCGCTTACCGCCTTACCGCCCCGCCCGCCCACCAGCACCCCTTGAACCCGGGAGCCCCGAAGCGGGACACGGCAGCACGCAGGGCCCGCTCCGCTCCAGTCTCGGACGGGCTGGAGGCGGCGGGGAGGCGGTGCAGGACCCGCCGCTGCTGCCTCACCAGCACCGAGGCCCCGCGGGGCTCAGCGCGGCTCTCACCCATGCTCATCTTCGTCGCGGGACGAGCTGACCCGTCGCGCCCCGGAAGCCGCTCCATCCACCTGTGTTCTGCTGCCGTTCTTCTTGAGGATGCCCTTGATGGGCGCGCTGTCCGCCGAGCCCGACGCTGAGCGGCTCGACGCCGAAGCGCCCGACTCCGAGGGCTCGTCCATCGCCACTCCGCCCGACTGCTCCCGGCCTCCTCTGCCGCCGCTGCCTCCGCCTCAACCAACACCTCCCCACCGCGCGTCACAGCGCCCGGCGCGGGAAACAGGCCCGACGCCACCGCCTCAACCCACCGGGGCCGCGCCCCCTGGCGGCCGGATGGACAGCCATACCCCTCCTCCGGGACGCTGTGCGCATGCGCGAGCGCGGCTGCCGGCCCGCGGTGCGCAGGTCCGGAAGGCTCTCGTGCGCGTACCCGTGGTCCTGCGCGAGGCGGGTTCCCGTTTCCCGGCAGCGCTCCCCGGTTCCGGTGCTGTCTCCGTGGGGTTCCCGCCCCCGAGAGCCGGGCAGCAGGAGGCCGAGCAGCACCGCTGAGCCCACCTGCGCCAAAACCCCAGGTTCCTGGCAGCCCTCGTGCGGCTGTCGGCATCCCGGCGGGCCCCTGTGGCACCCGTACGCCCGGGGTGCGGGCAGAGAGTTTGAGTCTGTGGCACAGGCGTTGTGCCGTTAGGGTTTAAACCTTCACGGGGATACTGGCTCGAGCGTGACAGTTGCTCCCGGTGTTCACAGGGCCTCCCTCCCACCTCAGCCTCGTCCAAGTGAGGAAGATGATGGGAACTTTGGTTCCCGGCTCAGCTCCTGTAGCTCTCCCAGGGCACAGAAGTGCTTTGCTGCACATCCGTGCCAATAAGGGTCCCACCACAATAAATGTGGAACATTTCCTGCAGGTTTAGAGTATGCTACAGCTACACCATTGTTTTTCATGTAAATAAAAGCAACAAGAGAGGGGGCTCACTGCCAGGCAAAGCCACAATACTGGCGTGGCTCAGACACTGGCAGAAACCCACACATCCAACTCCAGAGAGCTGGAAAGACCTCCAGGCTCCAGAGGCAAACCATCTAACTTCACACATGGTTTCTTACATGGCACTGCATTCCTGGTCTGGTGGTGCTGTGGCCTCAAAGGAGGAGCAGACCCCACACACGGAGCCCCCCAGTCCCTCAGAACAGTCATGCAGCTGGGAAGTACAAAAGCCCCAAAGCGGGTGTTTTAATTTCATTTTTAATGAGCTGCATCAATGCTATTCAAGCAGAGTTGTCGTGGTGCCTGGTGGACACCTGCCAGGGCAGATGCAATGCCAGCGGGCACTCAGCGCGTACAAAAGCGGTAAGCGGGACATCAGGCAGAGCCTGCCATCTCTTCGTGTTCAGGGAAAAGCTTCCAGAAGAGAGGGCAGTGGAGCACCCCCATCTCTTTCTGTCTGCTTATGAGCACTCTCAGAGCTGACCCCTTGGGTGTGCGGGACCAGCCTCACTAGAGGTGAGAGAGTACCCATACAGACACTGGGGATGGAGCGAGGCTGAATTTCTGGACATTTTTAGACTTTAAATACAAAGGGCCAGATCTGATTCCTAGTCAGGAGGCCTGCTGATCTGGCAGCAACATGTGCCTACAGGACTGCACCAGAAAACACTCAAGACCACAGACTAAGTTCCAGGTCTGCAGGAGCGACGTGCTGTATTTGGATGCTGCCCCTTGTAAGGCAGTGGCTGCGGTGTAGCTCAGACACCACAGACTCGTAGCAAGCCTGGAAGCATCAAGACAAAAATGGGAAACAAACCTGGGGCTGCGCGATGAAAGGTTTTTCATGGGATTAATACTTGTACATCATGTCTCATACCCTTTCCCGTCCACACAGAGGAGGACTCAGAGGAACCGCAGAGCTTCATGTTTGCACTTCAGAGTTTCTTTTCTTCACCCATTAGCTTTGAATCAGTCAGTTACTCTGTGAAAGAGTGAGAAAAAAAGGGGAAGAGCGATAGAACAACAGCAAAGCACAACTCAAGGCTGGCAAACTACCATTAGCGAGGGATTATTGCATTTCTCTGTTACATAGAGAAATTCTAATGGATAATACAGAAAGCAACAAAGTTCATCGCTGGTCTGGTGCTGTGTCACTGCATGCCGGAGTTACATCTCGGAAGGGCAGTTAAGTTGGTCCGTGGGCATCATTTTCTCAGTGTCGATCTTGTAGGACTGGAGAACACTCTTCAGGTGCTCAACGGTTTCTGGGTGCATGTCAGGAGCTCTTGATAAAATCCAGGCATAGTCAATGTGGAAGAGCCAGAGAATGTTGGTGCAGGAGTAAACCAGCGAGTAGTTTTCATAGTCAGTGGAGATGACCCAGTAAGGGGCTGAAGGCATGACTAGGAGAAAGAAGAGCACCGTGAATGTGATGCATAGCTGACTCTGCACTGCTCTGCACCACTAAAGCCACAGCTCCTGGTGCTGTTCCCACTTTGGCTGCTCCTGAGCCACATAACTCTGGTCAGCATAGGGAGCTATAACTTATGAAAGCCTAAAATAAAAGCCTATTAGGACTCCTTGTTCTGTCCAGCGTGGCTAGAAAAAGCCACAAAGCCCTGGCTAGGAAGGTCTTGCTGGAAAGTTAACACTGCCCTGATCAGCTCGTCTGGGCCACCAAAACCCAGCCCAGCTTGCACCCATGTCAGGATGCTTGCTGTAGAGCTGGGAGCTGACACTAGTTATCTGAGGAGTACAAACCACCACCCACTGCCCCAGGGTGCTCTGCTCATGGAACCAGCTGGAATCCAGGCGGTGGAAATCAGTATGGTCCAGTCCATCCCACCAGCACCAGCCACCTGGGACAGATCCTGTTCTCCATCAGGCTGCTATGCCAGAAGCATTTGCTCCAGTGAGGGACAGCCACTTTGCTTCAAACAATCAAGCACAAATCAGAGGTGGGTCTAGTAGGCAAGCAATATTTGTTTCTGATGCACTTAGGAGTGCAAAGTGCTGTTTTCTTGAGGCTCACATCCTGTAAGGATGGTTGGGGTTGCACGTGTTGTGGCTGAAACGGCTGCAGGTGATGCCTTAGCAGTGCGTAATTAAGACTGGCTGTGTTCATGAACAATAATTGTATCTCCTTTGCAAGTGCCCTGCTCCACCCATTTCTCCCAATAACCTCTGTGTGTGAGTGCTATGAAATAGCCAAGGAAAAGGTGTGAGGGAGCAGAATAAAAAGGGAGCTAAGGAAAGGCTTCTGCTCGCTTTCCAAAATGTTGCTGCAGACAAAGTGCTGTGCAATGGGAATAAAACACAGTGCACCTCAGCAGGCTCATCTTGACAAGGGAAGCAAAGGCAAACAAAACTGTATTATTAATGGTTATTAAAAGGCACTTGTAAGCAGAGACAGGGTGGGCTAGAAGCTATACCACTATATTCAGAAAAACAAGCCTATTACTGACCCTTGTTGCAGCTCCCTCATCTCTCCCCTCCCAGTCCCCATCTGTGAAATGACCTGAAGAGATGCTAATACTGCTGGTCCTTGCTTTGGCATCAGCTGGTGAAGAGTGCTCCACCACTGTGGCTGTAAATGATGTATAAATGTCACTAGACCACTGTGAGCCTCCCAGCCACACACTTACACCAGTTAAAGCGGACACCCAGCTTGGCTGGCTCCTTTACATCCATGTGCATGATTTCTCCTTCAACCTCGTTGACTTTGCCATTGGAGCTAAGGGGAGAATGACAGGGTGAGAAATTAAACCAGTTCACTTTGAAATCAGTTTTTTTTGCTTTCTGCTACATAATCCTTCGTGGTGCATCCACCTGCCAAGAGGAGGCCAAAACATGCACCAGCTAACCACAGCATCCCTGTAGGGACAGCTCATCCCTGGGGATGGTTTCAGCAGCACCCTGGGCACACCGGGTCCTGGCCCAGGCACAGTGGGGTTAAGCCACCCTAGCGCCCCGGAGCGCCTCTCTCCAAGTGCCCCTGCCACTGGGGTGTACTTCAGTGCCAGTAGGACAGTGACAGAGAAGAGAGAGAGCAAGACCCCTCTGCAGGATGAGAAGATCCCAGCACCGATGTGCTGGATGTGCCAAGAAGCAGCTCAGCTTCTGCTAGCTGTGGAAGGCATGTGCTCACCTCTGCTTAATCACCTGTGTTTTTGCCAGGGCACAGCACACTTCTGCACACACACATGACCTGTCCTTGTAAGCCAGGTAAGCCAGGGTTTGTTTCACTGCTGGTTCAGAGCACTGCCCTGCTGGAAACAAACCCTATGACTTGAACTGCCTATCTTATAATTGCATCTTTCCCTGGCTGTCTCAAGACCTGGACGCTGCCTGTGGGGCAGGAAAGTTTTGTGCTTCCCTACAAAACAGGAACACCCAAAGAGGCAGAAGCTAATTCTGCCAGCAGCAGAGGTCACGGGGCTGATGCTGGGCCATGCACAGTGCATACCTGAAGCAAAATATTCAGGATCCTGAGCTGTGGTGCCACTACCGGTCAGACTGATCTTGCACAGATCAATGCAGGCACAGATCAATGTCCAGCTGTTTGCCCAGAGCTGCCCTAGCAGTGGAGCTGCAGAGACAGTGCTGTGCAGTCAGTGAGCAGCATGGACACTGCTCTCTGTCAGACACAAGGGATGTGTGGCTGTGTTGTTGTCATTGTGAGCCAGAACAAAGTCCCCATGCCATGCCAGGGAGCACAGGGGACAGCGCTGCGTTCACCACTAGCTCCTTCCCTCTCATTCATTCAGCTGCTCAGAGCAGCACCAGCTGGGGCTGGTGGTGGAAACAGATTAATTAATATCTGCATCTGCCCATGCGGAAAGCCAGGAGGGCTCAGGGTAATTGCAAACCATCATGTATAATAATGGGAACAATCAGTGCATTAGTTTTGCTCGCTAATTTAAAGTGGCAACAATTGCTGATCCCCTTACACAGCAGTTACTACCAGTACAAGGTAAATGCTCCAGAAAAAGGCTGATAAATATTTGCTTAAGTAAAAATGACATGTGCTTCACCTTCCCTGTCCCTTTTCATTGGGTCCCTTTACTCTGGAGCACAGGGCACAGGCACCTCTCAGCTCACAGGGGCACAAGGTGGTAGCTGCCATACCCATACGCAGCCCTGTGACCCTCCCCGGGATAGGGGCATCCAGCTTCTCAGCCATCACTGAGGATCACAGAAGGAGACCCAGGCTATTTCACACTGGAGTCACCATGTGCATGTGATCTGTTTTCTCACAGCTCACCTTGGATTACAAGACAGAGACCTGGTGAGCCCCAGGGAAGCAATGGCAGAAACCAGAGACCTGCATCTGCTGTAACCGCAGCAAATCCCATTATCCCAGCAAAGCTACCACAACCACAGACCAGAAACAGGCAATTTGGAGACAGGACAGGAGTGCCACCGCTGCAGGGAGGACACAGCCCAAATGCAAACACTTACAGCAGCTCCTTGTTGATCACCTTGAACTTCCCATTTTCCTTCAATGAGTAATTTGCCTGGATGCAGCTTCCTTTCTCGAAACCTGAGGGCAGCTTCTCTATCTCGTACCATTTGCCCAAATACTGATAGAAGAAAGTCCAAAGAGATGCTTTTAGCATGAGAGGACTGAGGCAGAGTGCCCTGCCTTGTTTGCCAGCACAGTTTTGTATGCTCAGTTCATTTGAGTCTCCCCCTCTGCAGCGCAGGAGGCTGTCAGAGTTAGCAGGGTCGCAGACCTGTGCTGGCAGCTCTGGCACGAGGTATCGAGACCAGACCTGGCCACCCTCCCATGACCCAGGCACTTTGCCATCCATCCCATGCCCCCTTAGCCTAACTTGCTGCCTGCCCTGAGACTTTTAGAAACCTTTTCACACCTGGTTGATCTCAAAGTCTTCTTGGACTGCTGGGTCTGGGCATGGTCCCATGTGAAACATCTGGCATTTCCCAAAGCCAAGGAGGCTGAACAGGACTGAGAGCCGCACTGCTGTGGCCAGCATGGCTGCACCAGGATGCAGGTGGGAAATGGACCTGGAGAAGACAAAAATAGCTCAAATGACCTGTGGCAGCGGGTTGGAACTAGATAATCTTTAAGGTCCCTTCCAACCCAAGCCATTCTGTGATTCTATGATTCATGTGTCAGCATTTACACAGCACTGCAGGACAGGGAAGTTGTTCAAGAATTAAATCAGCACCAAATAAAACATGAATCGACTATCAAAAGCATGCTGCAAAGAGAGGAAGGATACATTTTCCAGTGGAGCAGAAGTGACAGCTGTGCTGCTCGCTCCCAAACAGCCCCTGGAGCCAGGATGCTGCCCATGTGCTTCAGGTACTTGGGGCAGGTTAGCACCTACAGACCCTGCAGCACGGGGCTGCTCTGCTTCCTTGGCCAGAATCTCTGCCATAGGAACAGTGCATTTTGCCCAAGTTTAAAAGAAAAGCCCATTCTGCCTCCAGCTATGGGGCATGGGCTCTGCTGTGGACACACACACAGCTCCCAGTTTGAATCTCCCATTTCAGAAACGTACCTTGGCTGAGGAGGTGGAGTGATGCTCTGCTGAGGGCCAAGGCTGCAAGAACAGCTCTGTGGTGAGCTGTCCACACCACCGCTTTATAAGCACACTGGGATCATCATTATTTAGCACCAGCACAAGCCACTCCCTTGTCCTCCACGTGTTGTGTTTTTTTGGCAGGCCAGTCAGCTGCCTTATATCTGCAGCTGGTACAAAGCTGGAGATGGGCTGCAACTTGGCTGCTCACCCAGGCAAACAAAGGCACCCCATGTGTCTGGGTATCGCTCCACAGCTGCAGAGCTCTGTGTGCAGCTGCCTTTGAGAGCCTCAGACCTGGGTGCAAACAGCAAGGGAAGGGGACAGCAGCAGCTCCTGTCCTGCTCCCTCTGGCCCAGAAGCTTGAAGGGGAGACATGCAGCCTCCTCTGCCATGGCCCATTTGAGCCCTGGAGACCCTCCAGGTCACTGCAACATCCTCATCCCTATTACAGTCACTCACAAGAGTACGTGGGGAGGGTTAAGTAGCAAGGGTCATTGCTCATCTGGGGGGCTACAAGGCCTCTCAGTGGTTTGTCCTCTAGACTTTGAAATCTCATTGCAGGGAAAGATGTGGTGCAATCAGTTCTTTGCTGACCTTGCAGTTTTTCCAACAGGTGCCTAGCAAATGACTTTGACAGCAGAGCAACCATCTGTGAAGGCAGCTGGTCCCGAGAGTTATGCAAGGAAAGCCAAGTAACAGCTGGGATGCTCTCTGTTCAATTACATCTTCTTTTAATCTGATCTCTGTTGAGACTTTCTTCCTAGGTGTGTTTTTACATGCTGCACCTCATGCCTTACACATGCACACACAAGCTCTTGAGCCCCTGGCTGCCCAAACTCCCCCCTCCCCGCCCCCCAAAAGCAACAAATAGCTAAGTCTTGTTCCTTTCCAGGGTGTAAGGGACGCACTGCCAAGGTGTACTCTGAAACATGGCCACAGCCAAGGTCCTCCCAGCACCTCAATGGCCATCACAGCTGAGAGTGGCTTATCCAACGTAAATGCAGATCCAGCAGTGCTAGCTGGGGATGAAGAGCTCAGGGAAGCACCAAGACCCTACCAGCAGCACTTGGTGTGGGGCAAGGGAACTCCCTCCCAGTGAGGGAACTCTCCCTCACTGCACGTAGCTCCCTCAGTGGTTTGGCACAGCGTGCCCATGATGGGGTTGTTCTGGCAGCCCATGTCAAAGTCAGACCCTCTGCAAGCCCCCTGTTCATCTGCACCTCTTGTGATACAAGTAGGTTAGCAATTAGAAGAACCTGACCTAAACAGTATGAGAGCTGCCATATCATAGTGCACTGCAGAGGTGGGGTATCACACGCAAACCAGCAAGCTCAGTTTTAATCCTGAACTTGGCTGCCTGCATCCTGCAGAGCATAGGAGAAGAAAGCATTGCAGAATGGCCAGCCTTGGCTGGGCACTGCAGCTTTGGCTCCCAGCACCCTGTGGCCAAAGTCACTCCAGAGCAGTGAGGCGTTCACCCAGCTGTGCTCCATGAAACCCACTGCAGAAGTGTGCATTCACCTGGGATATGGTCAGGAGGTGATGAGGAGCCACCAAAAGCTGACATTCCTTCTATGTCTTAGAAGGAGACACAGGGGTCCCACCTCCACCCAAAGTCAGCACCTTCAGAAGCCCAGGGACTGTCACACATGGAGCCTCACTCCACTGGCTGCTGCCAGCCAAAGGGCATCCCATGGATGCTGAGGCATTGCATGCCTTGATGTACAGATGACAAGACCTGACAGCTGAAACTGCTGCTGGCTGCTGGGACCTGTCTCCATGCAAGTGCTGGCTGCGCCTTCCCCAGGGGCACATTTCTGGGCTCCTCATGACCACAGAGGGAAGGACCCAGGTATGTGCTGCTCCTGTGTTGGAATGAAGCAGGCTTGGGCTGCTGCAGCTGAGTCCCTGCACAGGGCCACCAGGACCCTCATGTCATTGCACCTCCAGCACCCACCAGCACCGCTCACCCACACAGACCCAGGCCCTGCTCCAGGCCCTGCCAGTCTTTAACCCAGAGCAGGACTCTGCTTGTGAGCCCATCCACCTTCAGTGCACACAAGAGCAAGGGTTTGGAGAAGGGCATAACATTATAATCACACCTAATTGTGGGGTGGGGAGAAGTCATCTCCACCTGGTAAGTAGTTCATACCCTGGAGCAGAGGAGGGGAGGTACATCAAAGGGCAGGAAGCTGGAACAGGGGTGGGAGGACAGGAAGGAGGAGAGCTGGGGGGGTAAAACAGGGCAAAGAGGGGGGGCACCAGACACGCTCTGAGCACTTCATGCAAGAATGAAGCCTGCCCCACATTTCTGTGTGATGAGGAAGCTGCAAGCTGGGTGTGCTCAGGGGAGGGAGCGTGGAGAGCTGCAGGGGTTGGAGGACAAGGCAGCACTGCCTGCGCGGGTGCAGATGGGGTGTATGGGCAGTGTGCATGCATGGGGAGGCAGGAGTGGATGCAAAGCATACCCCACACGGGGGTGAGATGGCAGGAGCTTTGCGGTATGCCCAGGGGTGGGCAGGTGAGGCAGCCCATTGTGTGGGGCACATAGAGGCCGTGCATGGGGTGAGGCAACACTGGGGACATGCTGGGCATGGGGTGAGGCAACACTGCCTTCGGAGCATGAGTTTCTTGTGTTACTAAGTTGTGTATTTCAGAGACAAGGCTTGTCTGACCCAGGGAAGCGGAGACAACAGCACTGAGTGCTGCCAGCAAAGAACAACCCCCTTATCAGAATAAAATGGAGCTGCGGATAAAATCCAGGCCTGGGACCCACAAAGTCCTACCTGCCGCCAGACTGACTTAGTGCAGAAGTGACATGGTCCCATTGCACACCCTAGGACACCCTGAAATCAGCTCCTGGCACCTGTGTAACAGAGAAGGTTTACCTGGCCAAGTCTGGTGGGGACCCAGCTCCCCAGGGAAAGGCTCTCTTACCACACTGTATCCCCATGCTGGTTTTCTCCCTCCTCGAAAGGAAATGGGGATTTGGGTCGGCCAGACAAGTTGCAACATGTATATAGAAACAAAAATGAGCTTGCAGGAAAAAAAGCAGAGAAAGGGAAGGCAGGTGGGAAATTTCCTGTTTCTAGGAGTGGCAGAAAGTGCTTTGAAATCTGTTTATGCAAAATGGTGTAAAATTACAAATTACAGTTATGACAGTAAAGGAAGTAAACAGGCTCTGGAAGAGTGAACTGGCCTCTGGCATATGGGAACTCAGTCCAAGGCAAGTGCACAGAAAATGTTGTGATTCACATATACACAATTAGTGAATAGCTCTCCACCATGGAAATTATCCAGTTAGGTAGTCAAAACACAAGAAACCAAAGACAGAGATTTAAGAAGGTGGAAAACTAAAAAAGATATTAAATTTAAGGGACAAGCCCTATTGTGGCAGGAGAAGCAGTGGTTCTGCTGTGCTCTCAGGAAGGTTCCCTGAACTGCTTGGCACTGCTGCCAAGGTCTGAGTCCCTGGAGAGAGAAGCCAGAGGGATCCCTATTCTTCTGAAAGTAGAAAAAACAAAATAGAGAGAAGAAAAACAAGGATAAAGGGGGATAAAAGCGACAGCAGGCAGGTCTCTGCAAACAGGGCTACACTGCAGGGCTGGACTGGTGATAATGCTTTGGGCCTGCAGCATCTCACCCCTGCAGATGTGCTCAACATAAAAAGCAGAGTCCAAGCAGTGCACCTAATCCTGGCTTTTCAGTATATCCCAGAAGTGCCTCACATTGAGCAGAGATTTGCTGCTCAATAACATTAAAAAATGTTTGTTGTTGCAGTTTGCTGGTGGGTTATCACAGCACGTGCCAGGTACTGCACAGGGTGGGCATAGGCCAGGAAGCACATACAGAAGGGGGCAGAGTAGCACTTCTCCAGTGGATGCGGGAGCAGATCCCAAGCTCTGATCCGGGGGCCATGGTATGTGAATGCCTGCTCAGGTTTAAGTGCTGGCGTGCTACATGGCCCTGGCTGCCGTAGCTCAGCCACAGCTCAGCTCAGTGTGCTGCTCCGCCTCTGCCAAGCTGAACCTAAACAGGCACCCCGGTGCTTACTGCCAGGCTCTGCATCCTGCTTCTTGGAGGATTGCTCCTACATTCCCTCATGGATTCACAATGCTTTTTTCAGGACTGCTTAAACAGTCCCCAGCATACTGAAACATAATTTAAAAGCTTTAAAAAATGTAATTAAATATACTTAGAGAGTGCCTCTGCAAAGGGACTTAGTTTTCCCAGAGGCGGTGATCTGTTCACAGTATCATCAGCTCTAAGAGATGCCCAAGTAAGGCTGTTTAAAGCCCACAGCCCTATTTTCTGCAGCTAAATGCTATTTCAGCACCTTCATTCAGGAAGGCATTACTGGAGTTACACAATTATATTTTCTATGACCTGTATACAACCTACATCCTCCTTGAGACAGATTTACAATGTGTGGGTAAGCGCAGCTCCACTCACAGAAGGAGAGAAAAGACTCTATTGTGTTAAGAAATACAGTTAAGAAATCTCCTGCAGATGATGCTGTCCTGCCACGCAAGTGAGGAGCCCATCAGCAGAGACAGGGACTCTGCTGCTGTGGGAACACTTTGGAGCCAGCTTCAAATCAGCAACTTGCATCAGCTACCAGGAGTGCAGGAATCATGTACAGTGTTTAGGGCAGCCTCAAACCCTCAGATATCCTCTGGTCTTACACCTCAAGACTGTTCTATATATATTTATGTATGCATCTGGAAGACCTAAGGATGGCATTTTAGCCCTGATGGACTCTTCCACCAGCCAGCAGAGCATTTTCAAGTCCTGCCTCTGAGCCACCCAGTCTCACACCACAGTCAGAGGAGAATTCTAAGAATTACCTTTCTGAAAGAGCAAGTCACATCTCACAGCCTGCAGAGTGCAAAGACACTGGCATATGTGTTTGGCTTTGCCTATGAATAGCTGTACTGAGGTCAGTGAGCCCAAACACACATGCAACACATTGCAACACAGGCCCAAGTGTTTGATAGACTGAGCTTTACATTATACAGAAAATAAGTAACAGATTTGGTGGTCAGTGCTCTGACTTTGATTTAATATAGTTACGGTCTGAAATAGCACAGAGATACCATTCATAGTGAGTTTCACTTGTTGATAAAGGTGTGCAGGGAGGGGATGAGGCTGGGATTTAGTGCAGGGGCTGAGAGTACGTGAAGACAGTGAGGAGAGGTGCTTCTTATATGTGCACATGGTGCCATGGCAGTTCCCAGTAAAAGCACCAGCACTTTCTCCACAACAGTGCTGGCCCCAATAAAACTCAGTGTTGGAGCGCCTTGTTGGGATGGAGAGACCACTGCACCCACCAGATGACTCCATCCCCCATCTCCTCTGACTCACTTCATGCCACACAACCAAGCCACTGTGCTATCTCACCTTCTTTAAAAATAGCCTTTCCCAAGCCTCCAGCCATATTTTCTGCAGGCACTTTCCCCCTGTCAAAGTGCACCGTGGCTATATAAAAGTACTTGATCTTCATCTTCTTTGGAGGGTTGTCAGGGTACCTACCTGCACCAGCATTCCTGCACTGCATTCTATAGGAAGAGGCCACACAGTCATACTCCAGCCGCCCACTGGATGTCTCTGGTGGGATGCGGGCACTGCCACGTCCCTCCCTGCAGTAGATGATGGAGGTGTGGGGCCTTATCAGGGTGTATTCCCTCTTCAGCCAATTGCCTCATTAGTCATGCTTCCTGGAGCCATGGTTGCACCTCGTTAGAGTTGGAAAGGGAAGGTGTTTCACTGTGGGTCTGAATGCTTCAACACCTCTGAGTAGGCAGAAACCAGGAAGGGACTGTAAGGACACAGGGTGCTGGCAGCCTGCTCACTGATAGTCATAGTAACCTTGGTTAAAGTCCCACCAGGAAAATTACTTCTCCTGCAGCACTTGACCCCACAAGGTGCCCTGGGAGCACAATCACTCTGGCAGGCAGGCCTTGGAGTTATGCAGAAAAAGGCCATGAAGAGCTTTCACCTGAGCTGCAGTTCAAGGTCCCTGGGCAAGGTACGTGTAGGGTGATGGTTAACCCTGGTGCCTGCTAAAAGCAGCACAACAGTGTTAATGCCTACCCTCATCCCTGGCACCTTTCTCCCTGAAGCTGTAAAAGTTCAGAGGACTTTGCGAGCCACCTGTAGCAGTTTTCATGCAGGAGACTGGAGATGACAACATTTTTTGTTCTGCGACAAAAAGTAATCCAGCCTCTGGAAAGTGGGTAACACTTGTTTTGGCATCCATTATAATAACAGAATGAGCAAACAGCACTCTGTTGCATTGCAATGTGTACTCTGGGGTTTTCTGCTTTCCAGCATGGGTAAGGTGGTGGCAAAGATGGCTGGGATGGTAATGGAACTTGGCAGAGGCAAAGTGACTTGTTCAGCACACACAGTGAGCCAGTGACAGTGCCAGGACCAGAAATGCTGGATTTCAGTCCTAGACAGAAGCTTTTCCACTATACCTTAAAACAGACCAGCTCTTACCTGGTTACTCCACTGGGTGCTCTCTTTACAATCAAATCAGAAATTCTTTCTTCGATTTTACCTGTCTCTGTTTTTAATGACGTCTTGGCAAACACAGTGAAGGAAGATCTGCTAGGCTTGCAGGTGAGCAGGGCTGCTCCGGCTCTGTGCTGGAGCTGTTAAAGGCTTAGAAATGTCACTGCTCTTCACAACACCATCTGCAGGTCCTGCATGAGAAAGAGCTTTTGTATAAGGGGCCATGCTAAGGGGTTGGACAACCTTGAGCCATGCTGGCTGGGAACAGGCAGGCACAGGAGATGGTAAAAGCAAGGAACTGGTAGGCAGACCAAATGTCACCATGTACTCTTCAAAGCAAACCCGTAAAACTCATGGTATTTGGGCCACTTTTGTGATGCAAGGGCTATGAAACTGCAAAGCTGGCAATGGCACAGCAGTACCGTAGAGTCTTAGAAACACTCACTCTTAAAAATACAGGTATTTTTTCATGAAGCCAGAAAACTTCAGACTCTTTCTCCATGTTGATCACGCTTGACGCTGCCTGATAGCAGTGATTCCTTCATTAAAGGTAACCTGCTAATGATGTTCCTTATCAGATCAGAAAAATGCCTCCTTGACCATACCTATGGGATGAAAACACAAACAACTTCTCTGTTAAGGGCAGAGGAAAGTGACATGCACAGGAAAGAGGATGGGTAGAGACCCACTCTTTTACTGCTCTGTCGACAAAAGGTGCTGTGGGGATAACTGCCCTTAGGGGACCAAATTAAACCACCCTGAGGGAAGCGAATTGGTGCATGTTCACTGCACCATGTGTGTGATAACAGCACCTGAACGCTGCCTGAGGCAAGCACTGTGCCCAGAGCTGCCCCCTACACCAGCGAGCCAATGCCACTGGCCAGCCTTGCTGCCCGTGTGCCTGGAGCAGATGTGCTCACCACACAGCTCATCAGGTCAGTGCATGGACCTCCACACATCCTACTGAGTGCTCTCAGGAGCTGCTTCTCCATCAAGGCTCCTTTGTGCTCCAGGGTGCACTGGGTGGCACTGCTGCAGAGCTGGGTGCCGATGAGCAGAGGACCCTGCAGAAGCACCAAGCCTGCGAAGGCACCCTGCTCCTTGCACTGCCCTGGCTGCAGGCACAGTGGCTGGGCCAGCATCACTCTGTGCAAAGCAGGACCTCAGTGGCCTTTCTGACCTGTTGCAGAGTTCTATAGTACAGCTTCCTAACCTTCACTTGACATGTTTGGCACTTAATCTTTTCCACCCAATAGTGCTGATGCTTTTCTTTGATCTTTTTTCTCTAGGAAGACAAGGAACCCCCAGGAAGCAGCCTGCTCGAGAAACACTGTGTCCCCACACAGAGACTTTTGGGAGCAGGGAAAGCACCACTAGGGAAGCAGAAGCAAGGCCATGACCTGGAGCAGAGGCAAGCTGTCCTGGGAATCTCCTATTCCAGGTATGTTTTGATCTGTGTTTTGAGGACTGTTGTGATGTGTGAAAGCGCTGCCATCACTGGCCTTCTTTCCTCAAAACCATTTCTGGCAGTGGGCAGTTCCTCAGATGCAGGTTTAGAGTCAGACATGCAAGAAGTGCTTCTCAAATCCTAAACTTTCCCCTAACATTAGTGACTCCATCCCAGGTGTCAAAGCAACAGGTTACATAGGAGACACAGCCAGCACACCACAAATCAATCATACACATTATCTGAGTGGAAACAGAAGCATCCTTTAGATTGGACCTACTAGGCCGGGAGAGTGGCTGCTTTGTTAACACTTGGCATCCCTTGCAGATTTGTTTCTTTGCCAGTGTTCAGTAACCAGACAGCACCTACAGGGCCACCACTTAAGAGGAGAGTGGAACACTGAAGTCTCCTGATGGTCAACATTATCTAAGAGATTTCTCTATCACATCCCACTACCTACAAACATTCCTCCAAATGCTGGGTCCTGTCCAGCAGTGCCAAGCAGGTTCCCAGTAACACAGTGCAGGTCATATATGTATTGGCTCTGCAACTTTTCAAGATCTTCAGCTACATCAGAAGAGCAAACCTTGGACATCAGCCATTCATGACACTGGTAAAGACTTTTGAAGCCAAGAGGAAGAAGCATTCATTCCCACCTTCTGCATCACTCACTGTAGCGATAAACACATACAGGACTATCAATATAATACAGGACAATCAAGAGATCTCTACAGCAACTTGCTGCTTCTCACCTCTGCCTGAAATGAACCACTCCCTCTGCAGCTCTTGCCATTAAGAAGAGACTTCATTTCTCTCAGCTTTTAAAGATCATCTTTATTTACTTCATCTGCAACAAAGCATCTTTTAAACTCTCCCTCTGCAGCTAGTGGAGGTTTCATGTTGGGCTAAATCAGGAACCACAGGTGTCATGAAGCCTGGGACATACACTGAGACTTGCCACTGTTTCGGGACTTGTTTTTTGGTCAAGACAGAAAGAACTGAAGAAATCTGGAGTATCCAGACTCACAGTGCTTACCTGGGAGAACCCAAGAGGCCCCCTGCTGTGTTAAAGTAAACCAGAGCAAATGTGACATGAAGAGGAGCACCTTTTGATTCCCAGCATCATTGTAGAGAGCCATGCAGGCCTGAAAGGGAAATCAGAAACACTTTACAAAGCCTAAAGGGTGCACCAAGGACCTGGATTATTGCTGTCTTCCAACGCTTTGTGAGAAACATGCAGAAAAAGGCAGGACGCTGCCACACCCTCAGCAGCTGGCCCCTGATGGGGGAAACAACAACAACAAAAAAGTCATAGTCACCTTTGGCAGTCCAACTCCCTGTAGGATGATGTAGCCATGAGCATGGACTTCCAGGGGATTTCACTGAACTTCCTTCTCGCTCCTCCATCCTCCAGCTTTGAAGATTACTGTCAAATGGAACTGAGATTTCTTCCCTGTTACTCAACAACAAGACAACAATCTGTCCTCAATGCCTGCATTAATGCAACACTATGGCAGAACAAGGATCTGACTATCTCAGGGAATGGATTTCGGAGCCAGATTTCATCTTGGCTTTGCTCTGCTGGCTCAGAGACACGATCATCTGCACAGCACAGAAACACTTAATACTTGCTCTTCCTGCCCCAGCACCCTGCTGCTCTTGCCACAGAGCTCCCCACCCAGGCAGCCACCAGATCACTGACAGTTCACCTGAGCACTTCTCAGGAGGGCAGAGGAAGGGACTGGAGCTCACATGCTGTGATATCCTAACCCAGCAGACTCAGCCATGAGGTCCCTGTATGGCTCGAGACACTTCTTGGTTTGCAAGTCTCCGATTTGAGAAGAGCTCCTTATCACCACTATAGCATTTAGATTAGTTACATGCAGAGTGCTGAGGCAATACATAATGCTCTGCACCACTCTCTCAACATTGTCATTTGAGGGGAACCACATAAAGTACAAACACTGATGGTGCGTGTGCTTGCAGAGAGGCCACTCTAGCTGCCTTCTGCTGATGAAATGGGTGTGCTGCCTATTCTGCTCCAGGCAGTTCTCACCAAGCCTTCATAGTCTCACTACCTGCTGAACCACCACCACCTCCTTAATTACTGAGACCCATTAAATCTCAACCTGAGCTTCAGAGGGGGTAGGAAAACCGATGTAGGAATGGGCACTGGAGACACGTGCTTTAAAAATCTCAGTTTAGTTTATTTTCTGTGCAAATCACTGCTACTTCACATTACTCACATTCCACAGTGCAGGAGGCAGAAATTATTACAACACTGCATAAACTGCAGCTCAGTGAGATCATTCTGGGTCCTGGATCCCGGGCAACCTCCATGTGCTGATGATCTGGAATAGAAAAGAACTGCACAGCCAGCATTTCCAACAGCTGTTACTTGTAATAAAAGCTACCTCCACAGCATTGCCAAGGGAAACCTGCTTTCCTCCTCAGGTATAACAGCTGCACGCAGACTCCAAGCATTTACAGCCAGTGGCATATAAAAAGCTTACAGTAGTTTCCGAGTCACAGCTAGCAAAGACAGATGAGGAAACAGTAAATGATAAGCTCTTTCCATAGCCACTTAATCTCATGTAGGAGAAATGAGAACGAAGTTGAGCAGTGGAAGGGAAAGCTGGTCCCTAGAGTAAGAGGGTATGGTCCTGGCCTAGCCAGCAGCACCCATAGCTTGCTGGCTGCTCCACTAGCAGTCACCACTGGGACAGAGGGAACAGGGCATGAAGCCAGGCAGCCCCAGCACTTGGAGAACTGACTGAAATCCTGTGCATACCCAACAGGAGAGACCCTTGGGGATACTGTACAAAAGTAGCTCATACCAGTTATCAGGAGGTTTTCTGAGGAGACAGTCATGTGTGACATGGAAATTTCATTGTGCAATATTAAAAGAAATGTGTCATTTAAAGCACCCTTACAGAGCTCGGGCAGGCCACATTGATTTGGGAAAGCAAGAGCCAACCCCACACCCAGCAAGAGGGACCCCAGCATGAGGTGGGGACATGAGGAAAGCAGAGGGATGGCCGGACAGCATCTGTACCACAGCTGGATAGTGCAGGCACTGGTCCCGAAGGTACCATGAGAGGACCCATATTTGTTTGCTACGTCAGATTCAACCCTGCCCCACAAAGCTCATTAGCAGTGCGTGGGTGGAGATGCTGCAAGTTCCAGCATCCACAGGGATGCTGAGGGATAGCTCAGACCTCACTCATTACTAGAAGGGCTTTTCCCCTCCCAGCCTGTATGCAGTCACTGGGTCTGGAACGTCCTGGCCACAGTACTGGAAGGTAAGAACTCTCCTTTGCAGGGATCTGACCCCCCCACCTAGGTAATGAGGCTGTTTAGAGGCAGTACTGCTGTTTTCTAGGAAAGAGCAGACAGTCACGGAGCAGCAGAAAGCTGTGACTGACCCATTTTCTGTTTTTGTTTCCCATTTTAGTTTCGCCCTTTGAGACATCTCATAGCAACAGCTTTGCTCTGCTATTAGCAGCCTGCCCTTGTAAGGAAAAGCAAGAGCCCATTAATGAGCCAAATTTATCACTGGGAGAATTCTGCTGACCTAATTTACACTAGCCACATATCTGACCCATTATGTTAACCGTCCTCTGCCTCCTCCACAGTTAAACACCTTTGACCTTTAACCGGGACAGCAGGGAATACAAACAGCAAGAATTAGAAAAAAAACCCCATCCAAACAAAAAAGCAATGCTGTTTTTAACATCCACAGGACTCGAACCCGAAGTGAAAGCACAGAGAAGAGACTTGATGTGCTGCTGTCTATGGGCAGCAAAAAGCAATTGTCCCAACTCCCACCGGAAGCCCATGCCAGTCCAACTGCAGAGTTCTGGCAGCTTGTGTTAGATCCTGAGCTGCCTTAGGGACAGTGACAGCAGTGGTCACTCCTCCATGTGTATCTGTCCTTTCCCAAGACAAGATGTGTGCAATTATGGTTTCAGATGCACTTGAACAGGCCCTTTGAAACCTCACCAGCTATTTATACAGAGATTTCACAGCCATGGAGCACGACACCCTTCTGCAGCTTGAAATTTCAGCTGAGAAACAAGTGGGCAGCTCTGCTCTCTCATTCTACACCTAAGTACAGCTTGGAGGAACGGTGAGAACCACCTGCTGACCTGATGGGTAAGCTACCTCTTTGTAGGGAGATGTGCCTTGTTTAGTGGGTACTTGCTTTCTGGAAACGGTATCTGAGCAATCTTCTCAATATAACCTCATTTCATCCTCACACTACACACAGCTGTGCCAGCATTCTCCCACATGTACTAAATAAAGCAGCTCTTCAGAGTTCTGCTCATATATTTCTTTTCTTTTTCTTCTACTTTTTTTTTTTAATAGGAACCAAAGACTTTTGGTAAGACTGTTATTTTGTAAGGTATTTAAAATGGCTGTTATTGACTCTCATTTATTCCACCACTACCAACTCTGCAATCATCTGCTGAATTGAGTAACATGAATGGAGAAGATTTAGTTATCCAGACATAAGCACTTAGTGGATGCTGGATGTCAGGATCTTCTCACCTGGCCTCGAGATTACTCATTTTCTAAAGGTAGGCTAGAGTCCTCTATCATGTCTGCCAACACAGCACAAAGGTCTCCCATATTCTGGGATGTCTAAGATAGCACCTGCTGTGTAGGTGCCTGGACTGCCCCAAGAGTGGCCTACACTACCAAATGCTTATACAGCACGTTGAGCCCTGCTGTCTAGTTTGACTGCATGCCTCAGACCCTCCTTGAATTGCACAGGCATTCCCGGAAGCACGCTCCAAGTCATAATTTTTAGCTACATCTCTTTGCTGTGCTGCAAAAGCTCATTCCCATGCTGCCCACTACGTACTTTTAGCTCTGGGAATGAAGGCAGGAAAGAATTTGTCATTCTTATGGTGCCTCACAGGCTGATCTCTGCCACCTTCTTGTAGTTGTCTAGACTTGCAAATTCACCTCTCTCAAGGTGAGATGCCAGCATGGTTCACCAGAACCCACAGACCTGCCAACAGACACATGATTAGAGAACATAATGAGGAAAAGTGTCACAGAAAGGTCACCTTCTTTGTTGTTCAAGGTAACTCAACCCCTTGACAAAGAACTGGGTGCTTCTATAGAAAAAAATTGTAGAGAAAACCCAGCAAGAAGAAGACATACACTCTTGGTATAGCAGAAGTGAAGCTGGGGGAGGGGGGGGAGGGGGCTTGTTTGGAACATCTGGGAGAGTGATGGGGCCACACAAGCATTGCCTCCCTCAATGTCTCCTCTAAGGACAAATCCTGCCTGGTACTTGATACAGCTGGATTTGTCTTACCCTCTTTTATGCCTCCTGTCTGTCCCAGATTTACCTTCACTGACTTTCATCATGGTGTTCGCAATTTGGAAGGGGTGGATTTTCCTTCAAAAGCAAGTATCTTGGATATCTAAATCCCCTTCACAACTCTGACCCACTGTTTCAGACAGTGCATGGTACTGATTTGCATATTCATGGCCTAGTTAACAGCTGCTGTATTTTATTCCAGGTATTTGGTTTCCCTCAGCCCTAACTGTGGCAAACTTACAACCAACCCTTAAAACTACTAGACTTTAAAAAGGAACATCTTTTGTACGTGCAGTCCTGCCAACCTTGACTTGAACGCACTTACCAAGAGATTCTGCACTGAGCCCTTTACATATCCAGGACTTAGCAGGTCACCGAGGATTTGACCCTTTGAAGTGATTACTGCAGGAGTCCCAGGGATAAGTGTTTTTAGGACTGAGTCCATACTTTAAGAATCTGTTGAAGCACAGGACTATGCAGCCAAAAACAGCAGGAGGAACAAACAAGAGCTGGAACAAGATAACAGAGTTGTTCCTCATTAGGTGTCCTGCCATACACCATGGTTATTTCTCACTGTGTAAGTACTCAGTTGAAGACTCTTTCCACTTCCCAAACTCCCTCTTACCACCAAGAACACACACAGGATTAAGAAAGAGTCTCCATGTACAGGGAGCTCTGACACTGCTATCAAAAGCACCCACATCATGCCACCCTGTTGATAAAGTTTATTAAGCTCCCTCTCAAAGTTTTTGGGCTGTTTGCCCCGCCTCTGTTCCATAGCTTCCTGTCTGATGTATGGAAGTCTCAGCTTCCAGCCTATATTTATTCATGGTCAGATATAACTATGTATTGTACCAAACACAGCCCTCTATGCAAACTGCAATATTCCATCATTGTCCAATACATACCAATGGAATTTATTCTCCTGGTGCATTTAAAAACACCAACGTGTCCTTGCTAGCCTGGCTCTCTAGTCTCACACCAGGCCTAGCAACCTTGCACTACACTCAGCTAAGTCTGCTCTCCCTGAAGGCTGTTGGCCTTTACAGAAAAGCTGTGTACAGCAGACCAGAGAAGGTCACATGCTACCCAGTGATAATAGTGCCTTAATCATTCCCTCATGGTCTGTCCTAGACTGGATTTGCCTATTATAGCTGCATTCCTACATTTTCCAGCTCTCACATGGTGATCCCAACACGCTTTTGCCCAGCACACCTGTCTCTGACTCACAGCAGTGAATAGCTCTCCAGTTCACTGGCCTGCAGCTACATCCTCCTCCAGAACAGCCCTTTCCCAATTCCCACGGGGCCACAACAGCCCCAGGGGCTGTTTGGGATGCCAGCTAAGTTGTGGCCTGCAGAAAAGCCAGACAAAACATCTTGCTCACCTATCCTTCTGGTTTTATTAATTCAGGTTTCTAAAGGCCCCAGTCAGGTAATTCTACTCCTGCTCTGCTCAAGACCACCTGCCCATCACCATTGTGCTTACTGAAGCTGCCAGCTTTAATGGGTCAAGATAATTGAAATTCACTTTCATCTGGCAGCCAGCACAGCATCTCAATCTGAATGGGGTCCCTTGCATTGCTGCAAAGCAGGTTCTAATCACTAGCAGGAGGACCATGAAAACAGGACATGGATGGTGTAATTTCACCAGGAACAAGAAACTATCCAGAGCAAATTTGGCAGGGATTTGCCAAAGCCACAAAAGGCTTAAATTGTCAGTTCCAAACTGACCTCTGCAGAGTATTCCTGATTCTAAGTTTCAGTATGACAACCTCCTGTTTCTTGGGTTATGAGGTTAGATTCAGGGATGTTCACTTTATTTACAACAGCTTATTCTTGGAATTTCATCACTCACCAACGAGGCCACAATGTACACAGGACAAACTGCTGAGAGGTATCCAGTCACAGGGCTGTTTGCTGCTCAGGGGTATGTTTATTGAACAGGACCTTATCACTATTACTTCTCTAGTGTCAACAATACAGTGGGAACTGCTAAGATTGAAAACAAACAGGGGCACCCCTATCAAAATGAGTTTAGCCTTGTGTACACAGAACAAGGAGAAGAGGGATATGTGTACAGTGCAAGAACAGTTCTGCACTAGCTCCTCTGGGGCCACACTCTGTGCAGCAAGCACCTCTGCACAAGGCACCTCGGTCTCAGTAATGTCTGTGTTCCAGTACTTACTTATTGAGCACTATTTCCTGGCAAGCCCTAAACCTCAATCACATTGATGGTCTTAAAAAGAAGCCTTTGCTGCTTTGCACACTGTGCTGGAGCAAACAACTATAGGATAAGGTTCTCAAGAGCAGGAGGAACCAGTCCAACTTGCTGATCAAGAATGGAAGACTTTTGTCCCTGCTTGGTTTTGCAAACACTGCTGCATTTATAGAAGCAACATAGCTGCTCCCTTACAAGCTTTTCCTCAGAGAGAAATGGTTCTGTGCCACCACTGCTGTTGCTGCGCTCTTCAGGAACAGCTTGAGAAGCTGTGAAATGTATGACGAGGGCTGGGTGACTGTGTAGGAAGAAAAATCATGCAGAGAGAACGCGTGGGATCCGAGCTTGTACATTACTCGGTTATATTTCACATGCTTGTTTTAGGAGGGTGTGCTCATGCAATTTGTATGAAGATTAGAGCTATTGTTATTTACTAGCCTTATACTTGGTGGGAACAAGACAGGCCCATGGCAGTCTTGTCCAAGCTTTGAAAGGAGCAACCATGCTCCAGCCACATGAGCCCCAGGTAGTAAGAACATGATGGCTCTGCTTTCCTTTCCATTCTATTCCTTTCTTTCCTCCCTACCCCACTAACAATGGAGATTGTTACTATTGTGGGGTTATTTTTGTTTAATCAAACATAAGCACAGTTCAAACTCCAAGTTTTACCTAGTCACTTCCAGACAGGATTACTGCCTAAACTTTACAGCCTTGCTCAGGCGAGACACAAGAAGTAAAACTGAAAAAAGCACAGATTAGCCATGCATTTCCATAGTGGGCTCAAGGTGTAATTCACCAAATTACTTCTTGAATCACAGGCTCTGCCACATTAGGGAGGAAAAAGTTATGAATCAGTGAGTCACCATGCCTGGCTGCCACTCTTCTTTTAGCACTTGATACCAACTCCCACAGCACAAGGGCAAACAAGGTGAGCAAACCTCCCACAGTCACCTGCTCAGCTGCCTCTGAGCCAGGCTGAGCTAAAAAGCATGCAACCACCTCGTCTTTTCTATATGTATCTTGGGCTATTTAATGAACACAGTATACAGCATCTCACCTCCACCTTCAGTCCAATAAACAATGACGTGTGGTGAAGGAAAAGAGCTGAAACATCCATTACAGCCTTGAAAAAAACAAAGGTAGCTCTCAAAAAAAAAAAAAATCAATATATAGTTACATTGGCATTACGACAATAGTAGGAAGGAGTGGCTGGCCCCACAGTTGCGTACCACTTCACAACTGACTTATTTCCAGGTAACACAAAACAGCGAATCAAGGCTTGAAGTTCTTTTAGTACACATCAGACACTGATATTCTAGTCATAGGCCAGCAGCTTAAAAAAAAAAAAAATCAGTATAAATGGTTTGTATTATTCATATTGAAATTAATTTTCCCCTAGCACCAAATCAACTCAGTCTGCAAAATTACCTTCCCAGCTACACTTTACTGTTATCAAAACATACTGATTTTGGAAGAGTGACTTCAACATGCAGTATCAACTGGAACCACTTTTCATAGCTGCAGACACCACTACCTAACTAAAACAAACTGCTTAACCCTTATGCATAGAAAACCTCTTCACAACTGAAGCAGCCAGGTACTTTTACAGACAGAAGCGAACATCATCTTAGGCTCTGTGGTCTTCAGGAGCAGTAAAGCACATTCTCTGTTCACATACCCACGTTTTCCTTCTTGTTTTTTTACACAGTAGATTTAACTGTAGCCCTCCATGGCCTTGGGACTCACCAGTAGGAGCCACACAGCAGTGCCAGTCAGGTGGGGTCCTGGCAGCAATGGCCCAGCTGCAAAACCTCGCTTCGCCTCCCTTTGCTGCCACGGTTTTTGTCCAATTTTTGTCCTGCTGGAGGATCTCCCAGCTTCCCTATCCCAATTCCATCAGAGCTGGAAGCTGCCGTGCCCCAGCCTAGCCTGCCGCCCAAGTACTCTCCAGAGAGGCCTTCAGTGGGACTTTGCCATTTCCTCCCATGTACCTCATTTCCCCCGGTTATCCTGCCTCGCCGCCCTGCATGCTCTGGCTGCCCACCCCACCCTCTACCCAGCAAGGGCAGCTCCAGGACCACAGGAGCCTTTTCCACATTGCGGAGCAGCCTTGCACCAGCTTTTGGCTGCTTCCCTTTCCCCTCAGTCGCTCCTAGCCCCTGCTCTGGTTCAGAGGGTCCCAATGCAGCTGGTGCTGGGAGACAGACAGAACACACAGGGGCTTGTTACAAAAGAGCCCTCCTGTAACAGACCAAGGCACGGATTCATCCCAGGGAAGTTTGTGGGATTCAGGATTAAGCCCTGGCAAGCACTTAGGCACCAACAGCAAGATGTTAGTGAGGATCAGGAAGGCACAAACACAATGCTCAACACCCATGAATCCAGCCAACCTGCTCCACCTGCGCAAATCCCCTGCTGCTGCCTATCCACCCGCTCCCTTCCTGCATTTCCTGAGCAGAATACCTCATACTGGTCATTACTTGATTACACCCAATTGACTTCAAACTCTGTCTGGTCTGTTATCATCATTTTGAACCCTATTCCCCACAGGGCCTGCAATCTTCCCTGCTTTGCACCATGCACATTTCTTTCCAAGTGAATTCTCTATTCCAGGGAGCGCTTCCAAGAATATTTCCCTGGGACTGAAGAGCAGTCACAGGCTTAGAGTGCAAGTTTGCTCACAAGACTATCATGAGGGACTGCCTTGAAACCCTTATACAGGATACATTTATTCCTTTCGCTTTAACCACTCTGCTGCTTAGCCAGAATGAGATTAGACTGACATGGTACAGCCTGTTCCCAGTAACATACACACAGCGTGTACCACACTATGAGCTAGACGTGTAAAATTGGCAGATCAGTGTGATGCAATTTCATCTAGCTCAATGAAGGTGAGCTGCCTGTTTGGAAATTTCAGAAGTCTGCTCCCTTTGGGAATAGAAAGGCAACATCTACCCTTTTCCAGCCCTGTGAAAATGCCCTGGTGTCCAGCTGCTCCTGAAAATACCACCCATGGGGCAGAAATAACAATGTCTCATCCTTTAAATGCTCTTCAGCATATTTTGTCAGGCTTGGTGAACTTGTACTCATCCATTTATGCAAACATTCCCTGTTCTTTCCCTTCTCTTGCCTGCAGTCCTTATGAAAACTGCTGGTGGTAGGCACCTGAAAACAATTTATCCTTTTTTTTTCCAGTAAGATCTAAGAAAATAAGACAATGATTATTTCAAGTTTTTCTGTACATTCTACTTTTCAGGTTATTTTGTAATCTATTTCTGTGTGGTTTTCCATCTTAATCCTGATATATTAAACAGAAACATTCTCTGTGGGCTTACTTGTCCTTGCTAAATGAAAACCCTTTTGCACTTGAACTTCTTCAGTTCTATCCCAGCCTTCTTCAGTATTCTTGCTATTCCTGAAACTTTGTTTTTGACTGTCCAATCATTAAAAAGCTCCTGATACACCTGAAAATGTATCATTTTGTATTAATGCAAGAGTTTTCTGTGGCAGTCAGTACATCAGGAATCCTTTTAACTCTCCATAA
>JBCJKH010005131.1:19648-39417 GCA_039877255.1 Loriculus beryllinus | reverse complement strand
TGTTTCTCCTCTTTCATTGCCTTTGGCTTTCTACAGGACTACTGAAATACCACAGCTAGGCATGCATTTGCACTGCAGTGTTGTAACAGTTCCAAGAAAAGGTTAACGCAGAACCTTTGTGCTTCCACCTGGTCAGCTTGAAAAGCCCATCTGACTTTCAACATCATACTTATTGCTTGTCTGCTTTGAATGTAAATTAGAGATTTACAAATGTGTCATATGGTAATTAGCTGAACATCTTCCCCCATAAGAGATTAAAATAGTCATGATACTTGATAATACCACACTGAAAGACTCCTGGCCAAGGATTTAAAGCATGTGATACTCCTTAAAAAGATGTCTAAGCTCAGTAGAGGAAAGTTCTTTGTATTGGTATGTAGGAAGCATGGTACCAAAGCACTTCACTTGACCAAAATACACAAAGATAAGGAAGCGGTGGGGAGAAGGAAGTTAAAACTCTGAGACACAGTTTTCTCATACTTTATTTAATTACCTATCAGAAATCTAATACTTGTTCATATAAGTACATATCAGCCTTAGAAGTTCAAGGCTTATTACTACCAGTAGTGTTGATCCGAACACTTGCCTAATATTAAACTGTATCATATCATATATTCTCAAAGAATAATTTGATGGCCTGTATTTTCTTCAAGACATAGGATGAGGAATACAGTCTGAGCATAGTCATACAATGCTTTGTATCATTCTATAAAAAAACTGAAAGCAATAAAAGTATATGGAGATAATAAGTGCCATGTCCTTCCTCACAGTCTGTGCATCCTAGGAGAGCACACAATAAGCACAAAACCAGCGCCCTCACCAAAATGGCTTTGTGCGTATGATGATGGTTTGAAGGCTGCCATGGACCAGTTTACCTAATGGTTCTGTGCAGAAAATAGCTGCCTGGTTTTTCTCTGTCATTTACGTGCTCATCTCACCTCTTCTTAGTGAGAATGAGATCTTAAGATCACATTGGCTGAATTTGCTAGCTTCATAAAATCATTAATACAAGTAAAGTCAAGGAGCCACAGGCTGTATTCTTTGACATAGGAACAAACTTGCAAATTCCTTAGGAAAGGAACAAGATTACTGCCGAATAGCAGGAAAGGATGTCACGTGGAGACAATACAGGAATGGCCTCCTGTAGTGTCTGGAGAGTATACTGAGGAATGGAAAGTAAAATGGCTGTAGCAAAAAAGAAACCCCAAAAAGCCCAACCAAAACCAAAAACATATTAGGTTTTGAAGATAAGCCAGATGAGCCTCCAGGGAGTACCTAACCTCTTGATTTTGTTATCATGTAGCATAAATCTAAGGAAAGAAATTTTTTCTTGCAGGGAAGATTACAGCACAAACTGAAGTGTCATCAAAAGGAATATACATTTAAAAGGAGACCACACCCATTTTCCCAAATAGTGATCTAAAGGAAAACTACACCCCTATGAATACATTATAGCATAGCTGCGAGGAAAGAGCCCTCTCCTAAAGACATTTTCTAATGTGAACAAATTCATCCACACCCAGAATGCCATGGAGAGAATCCTTCTGAGCCTAGTGAGGCAGTGCCTGTGGGTAAAGGAATGATTTTTGGTGTAAAATTTACAGTGTGAGCAGCATCTCATTTTTTTTTTCTGACAGTTCTATTCTAGGTATCTGTTGATAATTCAAAATGCACTTGTTTCTATAATGTTCTGTCATTGTGCCCTTGCTTTTGCACCATTCTGTCTTAACCTGCTTCTCTTAGCAGTGCCCTTTGGACTGCATGTGTGATTTCCTGTAAGCCTTATTTATCCTTCAGGAAAATACATACTTCCTTTTATCCCCTGATTCAGAGGTTGAAAAGGCAATCTCAGAAGAAGGAATGGGTAGATTCTGGCTGGGTTTTGTTTTCATTTTACTGTTGCTTCCAATAGCTGAAATTAAACTCAAAGTGTAAGGAGATACAAAAGAAACATTTTTGTGTTGTGAACTGATGAAAGGAACGTTCACTAATACTCTGCCAGTGTTCAGAGGAGGATCATTGTGAAACTTAGAGCAGCAAGCTGGGGAAAACAATGAATGCCTTTGTAGTGAAAAGCAGAAATACATGTCTTTTTCCAGGGGAAGAGTACTTTAAAAGGAATTTTCATCTGTTGGAATAGAACATAAGCAGAGTTAATCAGTTGTTTTCGTGTTTGGAGATTGTGAGTAGGCAAGGTATGTAGTGTTACATAATGATTTGTTTAGTGACAAATGTCTGCACAGCAATGACCAACCACTATTTCAAAATCTTTCACCTCTATAAGGAATTTTGCTATCAAGTGTTAGAGAAACTTCTCATCTCCTGTCTTCCAGCAGTTTTCCAAAGACCTATAAACTCATTCTTTGTACCTCCCATCTATCCCTTTTGCATGCGAGTTTATTCTCCCTCTCATTGGTCTTTACTTGGTACTCAGAAGTGCAACTAGTTCTGCCAGGCATCCAGAAAGGATGAACTCCTCCCTGGAAGTGTGGAGAATGATCACTGGTGTCAGTGTTGTTAGCTCTGTTTAACTTGTGTTATTTCAGTAACAGAGACGATGATTGCTACAGATGGGCAATGCACATGCAGAGCCACGGGAAACTGCGCAGCTTGAGAAGGCATTAGGCTGACTATATAAAAATCTGGCTTTAATTACATGGATAACTGTGCACCTTTTTCTGTCCCATTTCCATGTCCTCAGATCAAGGCTGATGAAATCTTATCACCCCCTTTTGCTCTTCTTCAGGATATGAAATGCCAGGCAGGGTCCTTCACTTGTTAACTTCAAGGAGTTTGAGATTAAGTCTTTCAAACTGTGAGGGAGTCTTTCTGCCACTCTGATCTTATTTTGAATATTGCAGGTTTGTTGTGGAATTTGTCCTCCAATGATCAGCTGAAGCACCTGTTGATTAGAGAAGCCCTTCAGACACTGACAGAAGCTGTTCTCATCCCTTACTCGGGCTGGCCGGATAGAGATTACCCAAAATCAAGTGTTTTACCTGACCCCGATATCTTCTACAATGCCACAGGATGTTTGAGGTAAGCACTCAGTCTACAGGTACCCAAAACAATAGTGATGATAAAACAGGCCTGCATACTTTCTTTCTTGCTTTGAACTTTGATGGCTCCAAGAGAAAAGTATGCACACAGATCATATTTTGAAATGCCTCATATATATCAGACCCAGAAGAATTACTGCTCAATGCAATGAAAACAGCTTTCTTTATAAGGCTCAAATGTATTAATTTGATGTGTACTCCACAGACTAAAAATACCCATAACAGACAATAGTAATCAGAGGCCTGGTTGGAGCATAGTTGTGTTGAAGTCAAAGAGATTCCTTCACAGACTTACAGTTCCTAGTATGATGTATAGTACTAGCCCCTGACTGATGATGATAGTAGTAAAAACAAAGCTTTTATAAATGGTTGTAGGAGTGGTATTACAAAGTAGCACAGGAGAAAAGCTAGCAGAAACTTTAAAACTATGTGAGCCTTTGAAAGTTATTCTAAGACTCTAGTGCCATAGTGTCCAAACCTTTTTGATCATACACCCCTGTCAATAAAAAGCTTTTGAGAACACTCCCTCAGTATATGTATAGTTATTTATTTATAGGTTTTATACAGGTACTGCTGTGCTAATATATCATGTGCATTAGAAAACATACATAAAACCAGAAACTAAAAAGGATGTTATAAAGATTAAATAACTACTGGTTTACTTTTTTAATTTTATTAATTAATGGGACAAAAATATTTCCTTCAGCATCCCAATGAACTGTCTTGTGCACTCATTGGGGAGACCAGCACTCTAGTGGATGTATAGCATGGTGACCTTTAAAGCCTAGATCTATAGTTGTGTGATCTGCTGATACAAATACAACACTGACACTTTCATAGGATGTGAAGTTCTTTGACTCATATAATGATCACTTATAACCTCTTTGTTAATAACATTTTCATAAACAGTTCCTACTTTTGACTTCTAGAATTTATGAAACGTAAGAATCAACTATCCATTGGAGTCATATAAAAATATGCCTACTCTACAAGTTCAAAATAATTGAGACTTTTAATCATAGCTTGAGTATGTGTCTATACTTCTGAGTGGCAGAACAGATTTATGATTGTGTTGAAAGCCATACCTGCTTCTCATCTAGAACAATTACTTGGAAAGGGGACATGGTGCCTACAAGCACATAGAAGTGTTCAGTTTTCAGCTGCTGCCAAAGATGACTACTTTGATGTATCATAATCTCTAGCTAAACTGATTAGAAAATTACTTAACCTAAATTAGGAAAAAGACATTTTCAATTTCTGTAGTAAGCCCTGCCCAACGTTTTGCACAAGTTCAAGTGAATTAAGGACTGTTTGCAGCCAGGAGTGGAATAATAGATTTATGGATGTGTATTTACTTCTGCAATCAGCTAATAGCCTCATGAGCAGAGCAGCTACTATAAAGAAACACCAAAGGCCTTAGTAAACACCCCCATAATTGGCTGAAGTATAGAAATTGCATCTTTAATAAAAACACCTTTAAAAATAACAGTGTTATTTTAATAACACATAAAAATGTGGCCCTTTGTGAGTTCAAAGTCATTGCACATCAAATAAATACAAATATGTGTGTGAGATGCATGTCTTGCTTACACATTAAAAAGATGAGTAATATATAAGTGCAAAGGTATAGCCTGACTTTTAAGCTCTTCTTAGTAACGTATAAGGAATTAAGTTTGAAATATAGAGGCTGGGAAACTGCCCAGTTTTGCCTTACACATACCTGCTTCATTAACATGTCCAGTAGCAGAGTAGTTGTATCTGTACTGCATGAATTTTGACTGTGTAAAAGGCTCTGAATCTGAGTCATGTGGTTTCAGAAGACAAAGGAATTGTTAGCTGCCCAACAATACCCAACAATAAAGCACCTTTTTCTTGAAGGAACTTTTATCAGCCCACTAACTACTAGTTAACTTCATCTCTAAGTAATAATTAACTTTTATTTACTCTGATGGTTTAAAAGCAAATACTGAGAAGCATTAATAAAATTGATAAATCTATATAATTTAATTAATAAAATTTATATAGTTTATATATAAATTATATAATTTATAGAATTTAATTAATAAAAATTATATAATAAAATCTCTCTAGCTAGCACTAGTGGCGTTGTCTATGAAATGAAGTGGATTGTCTTATTTCATATTAGTTAGTCCAAGCTGCATTTGTAAAGAAACAAGTCTGGATGTTAGGTGTGTTGCAATGGCATTACCCGATCCTCCACTGCGTTTGAACTCTGGAACCATCTCTTCCCTATGAGTCATCCAAAGAGGGCACAGCATTATTCTCAGTTTTAGTGTGGTATGACTCTTTCTGAGTTTAATGGAGCAACTTGACATGACTTTATATGTGGCGAATAAGGTGTAACAGTAGCTAAGTTGTTTTAAATTAAAGTAGATTTTGAATGTACCTTACTCTGTACAGAAAGTCAGCGAGTTACCTAGATGCTGAAGGTTACATTACCTATTTTAAAAACATGATGTCCATATTCTACTAATTATTTTTAAGAGCTTCTACACTGAAAATTATAGTTAGAACAAGAAGGGTTTGAAAATACACAGGTAGGGTTGATCTGCAGGATTGCCAACATACTTTCTAGCAGGGAATAGTTTTTAGTGAGGCTTAACATATTTGTACATACCAAATAGATGAGATTTTTAAGATGAATTAGTTTGTGTCTCTTTATTTGAAATTAACGTGTCTCCCCAATTAGGTCACTAGAAGTATTCCTTCCATAAGTATTAACTAAAAAGAAAAAAAATTAAAAAATCTCTGCACAAAGAAAAGTGGAAAACTACACTACAAAGTGAAAAATACTATGCACTGAGGGAATGATGTTACTAATGAAAATGTTTAAAGGGTATATATATTTGCCAGAATTTAAATCTGTAATTAGTCTTTCCTTTTGTAATACTAACATGTTTGTTGTGCATGTTGATATAGTCTATAGCCTGCAGCTTCTATTACAAGGTAAAAATAGTGCTTTGAAGTGCAATACATTATGCATAGTACATTACTTAGTTATAGGAAAATGCCAAAATTTCTTTTCAAAAATTTACATACACCTATTGACTGAAAGGGACACCCACTGTTCAGTTCAAATCTAACACTATCATCTGGCATAGGTGTATGCTCTATGCCACACAGTTACCAGCTAATAAACTAAAGTTCTCTTCATCCTCCTTACAGAATTTCAGGAGGAGAAGAGAATCCACATCTGACAGATAATATTGCAGATGCTAACACTGGAATGAGGGAATGACCAGAACACTCCCCATTCTGCTAACCAGTTACTGCCAGAAGTATTGTGGAGTCCTGAATCTCAGCAGCCTGTGTATGCAGTCACTGATAAGAAAGTCTGACATTAGAAGGATTTGTTAATCATGTTCTGTAGGTTTGTAATTTGTCTTAAAGCTTTGCTTCTGAGACGGATTTACAGAAATGGGAGGTCACAAAACTTAACATAATAAAAAGCTGTGTACACTACACATTCTGCATTAGCAGTTAGAATAAGTAATGGTGTTCTTCAGTCCTGAAATATAAAAAGCACTGCATCCTGAATAAGAAGAGTAAGCCAAATCAAAAGACTTCACTCAGTGCTTGACAACAAGCTGAACAAGTAAAGTTGGTGTATTAAACTATCTAGAAGAGTGTTGCAGATTCTTGCAGACAAGTCTTGTTGGATTTTAAAGGCAACAGATGCTTTTTCTTGTCTTGAAAGCCCTACACATAACAGTTCTGTCTCCAGTTCCAATAAAAATGGGTAGAAATCTTGAAGATACTTAGCCTCCTCCATATACCTTCTCTGAGTCTGAAAGGGTAAGATGCCAACAGTATGCAGAATATATGGGTTTGAATGTCATTTTTGTACATCAGTGAATTTCTGACATGACTCTTCCTTTGATTAAAAGGAAGTCATAGTAGAAGTCTGTCCGTACCTTGAAAATTGATAATGATCTTATTCCATTTTTACCTGTAAATACCTGTATCCAAAGTTCTGCAATAACAGACTTTTTAAAATTATGTTGAGTGGTCACATTTCCTCCTGCAAAGTATTGCATTTAAGTGTTGAAGCTAGTAATCATAACTGCTGTGTTTCATTAGAGTGCTCCTTTTAACTGCTCTGTAACTGGAGCATCCTGTGGCCCTATGTACCCTAATTCTTCAAAACTTTGTAGACCCCTGTCTCTAGAGATACGTCTGTTCCTGGTTCCCCAACTGGTAAAATAGTAGTAACACTTCCTTTTCATTATTATTTTCATGCTTTGTCTGTCCCAGCTCTATTCTAAGCTTTTGTGAATTACACAGTGACCCACAAGGACAGTAAAAAGATTTAGTTGAGGTAAGCAATATTATTGTATCTCAGACCAGGAGGCTGCATAAGCTCCCATTTGCTCTGGAGAGAAGTGAAGCCACAGCTCTCACCATATGTTGGTGAGAGCATATGAAAAGCGTATTGGCAGCTCAGTTTCGTAATGGAAGCTTCTAAAAGAGAACATAAAACAAATGACTGATGATAAGAAGTCTTTGAACCAAGGCCTCTTGAGTAGCATTGCCATTCCTTTAAGTTTATTTCCATCCATTCTTATCTTTTCTTTCCTCCTCTTCAGTTTATCTGTTCCTCCAGTTCCTGAAAGGAATTTTATTTCCAGCAAGCAGCTTGCAGCCTGAAGCCTGTAGTTACTAAGTAAAGCCCAGATACCTTTCCCTCCTTGTCACATTTTTGAACTATGTGAGGTATGAAGGGAATAGGATTTCCCAAACTACTTCAAGAAATTGTTACCACATAATTGAGTTAAATTCAAATTACCAGTTTTAGCAGATTGAGTCCTATGGGCAAGTCTTACTAGTCACGTGAATCATTCACAGCAGTGCAAAAATCTTCCTAAGGCTGTGTTCTTCCTATGCTGCATTCTCCCAACCATTTAATACCAATACAGGGTAGAGGTATCAGAAATTGGGTAACAAAAGAATTCTTCTATGATAAGAATCTTGATTTTGACTCCAGCTGATCTACTTTTCCCAGTGTACTTCTGATGGAATACAGGCAAAACAAACTTGCACAGCAGGCTTGTCGATTCCTAGGTAGCCATGAAGTCTCACCATATTTGCCACAACCCACATGACTGAGCCAGCCCAACCATGGCCATTGCCCAAGCACTAAGATTTTCAAGAACTCCAGGAGCTTCACTACAGGAGTCCAACTCCTGAGCTCAGAGTGGGGCATTCCAATTGTCAAGAACCTCAAATCTTAGGAAGCCAAGATTTAGTAGTCAGTTTTGCAATTTTCTAACCAAATGTTGCCATTATTTCAAAAAAAAAAAAAAAAAACTTTAAAAAAAAATACATTTCTGTGATACTCCTCAAGTGCCCCGCCATATTCATGTAAGACAACAAGGCCAGGTGATGGCCTCTCCTTGCACAACCACTCAGTATGATCATAGTTGTTATAAGTTCAGGGATTTTTAGAGTAATGTACTGTGACAAAATGAAATACTGGATCAGCTGAAGTGTCTTTGGCAAGAGAAATGCCACACTTATCTTTTAATAGTATTTTTAGTCTGCATGCTTTAGAAGCTATTTTTGCTATAGACTAGACGGGCTGTAGCTTGTACATTTCTGTCAGCAGAACCATAAACATGAAAGTGTGACATGCTTTCAGTGTGACATAAAAAAGGTGAAATTAAATTCCGATGTGATATCTATAGTAGACCATATTGAGGAATCTGAATATTGATTCTGTGATACATAATTCCATGAATAAATGATCTCATAGAGATATTGTGAAAAGCATGACCTAAAGTAAAACTACAATTATGAAGAATTAGTATTTAATCTGAATGTGTACTTCCCAGGGGAAAATAAAAAAAGAGATACATTGCCAGCATGTAAACCACTACATTCATTTTACAGTCACAAGCCACAGGAAAGTTTAATGCTGTAACTTACTGGTTATTGGTCATTGTAACTTACTTATTGGTCATTAATAAAATTTTATATCATTATAATTTCTATCGGGTAAAGTAAGCATGCAAAATAAACACCCTGAAACTACCTAAGGGAACATGTCCCTCTCTGTTTGTGATGGATGCTAAGATTGGGTTATACTTAATGTTATTTCAAATGAAGAAGCTGGAATGTGATGCTGCATACAGCCTTTTGGCCAGCAGAGCTGTGGGAGTCCAAAATAATGAGGCCTAGGTTTATAATTCCAGCATTCCATAATTCAGAGTTTGTTCAGTTGTAAAAATAATTACACCCCAAAGTTGTAAGTGTTGTCACCTCCCTGGTAATCAGTAGCTTATTTAGAGCCAAACTTGAAGCAGCAAGTATGTGTTTGGCTTTTCAAGAGTTTTAAAATCATTTTCATAATTCATTTTCAAGTCATACGTGGGTTACCACAAAGCACAGGAAATGTTACTTGAAAGCCAGGCAAACAGTGGCTTCCTTAGGGTCTGAAGGAAGTGGGAAGTATGCAGAGCCATGTCTGAGCCACTGTGGTAGAACAGCAGAAGGCATCTGCAGAAGGCATCTGGCATTTCCCTCTCTGACTGAGCAGCTTCTAGTGGCTTCAGTGTTTTTCTGCTTAGATGCCAGCACCTTCTCTGGGAAGCTGGGAATCAGCTGAGCACAGTGTATTTTTAACTCTTCCATGTCTCATGCTGCTGGCCTGGCAGTGATGGCAGTGATTCATCTCAGCCTCTCACCCAGCAGTGGGGCCAGGCTGGTGCTCTGACCTACTGGCTCAGCTGATTGGCTTCCCTTCCTGGCCACTAGCATTCCTCGGAGCATTTCCACAGCCACATGTAAATTTAGCCCCATAACTGACTGCAGTGGTCTTGATATGTTAATTTCCAAACGCTGCTAGAGCTCTGAGAATGTGTGTCTCTTGATGGGGCATCTTGGATGACAAGCTGGTTTGATGTAGGTAAATGATAAAGGACATTTGTGTGTTACGGATATTTTTACAGGTAACATTCCTCTGATATTTTGACATAGCTACTGTCTTAAATATTAAAAATATAATTAAAAATGGAATAAAACACACACACACAAAAAAAAAAGTCCAGTTTGGTTTACTGCTTAAAAAGGATTAATTCAGCTCTGAGATGAAGATGTGACTCAGGTCTTCCATTATCCACCCAAACACAACAGTTTGTTTTTCTGGAGTATTTGTTTTTGTCTGGAAATGCACTGAAGTGAAAGTTTTACCTAGCCAAATTCTCATGACAGCTCTGAAGAAAGGAAGCAGTCAACGTTAACTTCAGTATCTTTAAAATTTAGCTAGAAAAGATTGTCAGAGGAGAAAAGTCTTTGACTGAATCTTCGCTTACCAACATATTCCTTTCTGTACAGAAATATGAGCTCTGCTGGCCCAGAAGGAAGGAAAAAGATGAGAGAATGTGACGGCTTAATTGATTCTCTTGTGTATTATATTCAAGGAACTATTGCAGACCACGAGCCTAATGACAAGGTATTCTTTGAGATGACAAGGTATTCGTGTCCTAGGGGAAAACCAGTGTTCAGAAACAGTTGTGATGTAATTGCCAAACTTATTTTCAGAGCTTTTAGAACTGCCACCAAAGATGTAAGTCCAGTAAGAAGCTTTTTGAAGTATTTATATCCTGCAATTTAAAAGAATAACATACCTTAGCATTGGGAAAACATTTTCAGAAACACCAGAGAGAGCTAGAAACTTCTGTCTCTTTTTAAAAATGACATAAAATCACAGCTTTTAGAGAAAACACCTAGAGAATCAGTACTATCAGCTTAGTTGTCTCAGGGAGATAGCTAGCTAGAAGCTTAAAAAAATTAATCGGGTTACTCTCCTGTATATACTTAGTGCTATATACCCCTTAGGAAATGAAGAACCTAAATCCCTTTGGGTGGCAGTGTAATTAAGGAGCTTGCATCATTTTGAATGGGATTCATTTTTCTAAGGTATAGTTATACTTGCCGCATAAGCTAGTAACTACAAGGGCATAGACACCTCCAGAAGCCAGCTGCTTTCATCTTTGCCTCCCCATCATTAACTGCAGATAAACCCTGAACATTGCGTAAAAGAGGTGCTTGTCTTAAAGCTGGGTGAAGTTAGGCAAGAAGACCCGCCGTCACTCACAAGAAGGTTAGCCTCAGCAAGTGAGGCACTTCTAGTGTTCCTGCTGTAACTTGTGCAATTTGTTGGCAGTTATTGCACATTTATAGTTCTGTTCTAGGATTAGTTACTTGAGCTTTTCCATCTCCCTGTACTCAGTGCCATTAGCTTCAGGGAGAATACAGCACATTACATTTGTGCCAGTAAATCCCTGCTGCATTTTGTCTTTAAACCACTCATTCCTTTTACTTTCAAATAAGGAGGGACTGGTAATAAAGCTATTTGCCACTAGGCTCATCACTCAGAAATTGTAGACCCAACCTTAGCTGTGCCAAGAAAGGCACATATAATTTAAAAAAGCATTCTAGCTTCTTCTCTAGGAAAGACAAAACTTCCCTTTTGATGATGCTACTGTGCGGTGCATACGTGATCATCTTTACTGTTAAGCTCTTAAATAGTCGTCGGCACACTTCTGGTCTGTGCCAAATAGCACTCGCCCAAACAATTCCCAGGCACAATTCAGGAATTATAATGTCCCAGGACCATTTCCAACAGGCAGGCACCCTGCTCTGAATACAAGCCATGTGTGCCAATTGGCCTCAGTGCTCAGGAACATCCTAGGGCATGTTTAATTCATGAGCATAAATGCAGTCTTGTGGATCACTGGCACAAAGACTAGCTCTTCTGCAAGCCATTAGAAGCTGCAGTTAGTTGCTGAAGGTTCAAAAATGAAAGCTCTTCTCGAGTCTATGCATGTCCCTTCATCATATGCCAAAGCTTTCAAGATTTCTATTCTTTTGTTGTTTTAGGCCACAGAGAACTGTGTGTGCACTCTTCACAATCTTTCCTACCAGCTAGAGATAGAGCTCCCTGAGAGCTATGCCCAGAGCATATATACACAAAGAAGAAATACTTCTAGCAGTGATAAAACACCGGGCTGTTTTGGAACACGAAGCAGAAAAGTAAAAGAGGTAAAGCATATGTTTAGTTACATCTCATCTTGTCAATCAGCTGTAGCAGCTTCTGGAGAATAAGGATGTAAACTGCTTAGCAATCTGTTATTGATGTTATCTAGTAATGTGACACTTATTTGCACCAAAAATGCAAATTTATAATAACACCCATAGCAATTCATTGTTTCATTAGATGAGGAATACTGCCATTCAGTTTCATCACCTCTGATGGTTCTAAGTGGTATCTGTACCGTGCACGGCAGTTGCACAAGTGCCCTACCAAAAAGTGGGTGTTATGACAGTTTCACCAGTAAAACCAGCACAGGTGACTTGCCACTTCCATGAGTTGCTGGCATTTGGGCTACTTCAGGACCTCTTCTTTTGATGCCATGTAGTATAGATAACAAATATTATGGTGACAGAGCATTGTTGGAGGAAAGCAGGTATTAACGGAAAGTAGAAGTGAAAGAAAAGGATTTATGACCTTTCCCCACCTACTGGTTTTGCTGGAGTGTTACATCCACAGTACAACTGGCTGGCTATTTCTGTTTCTCCTTGGTCTCACTCCCCAGGGTCAGTTGCTGAGAGATAAGAAGCAGCCTCCCCTGCACCTATCTCCTCTTTTTGGATGGAGAGGCCAGTATAGTTAAATACTGAAATTTTACAGGTTATCATCTGACCTCACAATTTGAAAATCTGTGTACAACCTGCTCATAGAGAGTTACAAAATGGCTAGTTTAGTTTGTGATGCATTAAGTCATATAAGTTCAGTGTTTCTAAAGGCTTGATCTGTTTGCATTTTTAGAAGCAGCAGGACACCCCGCTACCTGAGGAAAAGAGCAATCCCAGAGGTGTTGAATCACTCTGGCATTCCACACTGATCAGGATATATCTGTCCTTAATAGCAAAAAGTACAAGAAACTATACCCAGGAAGCATCCTTGGGAGCTCTTCAGAACCTCACAGCTGGCACTGGACCAGTAAGTCAGCTTTTTTCTTTTTCTTGTTTTCTAATTCTTAATATGAATGCATTTTGTTCAGGGCTGCAGTGCAACATGCTCACTGCACTGAGCTCAAATGACCACTGATGAGTCACCAGCTAGCAGACATGATCAAGGAAATCAAAGAATATTGAAGGGAAAGTCATAACCAGCAGTGAAGCTATTTCTTGCTTGGCAAATACCAATGCTTGTCACCCTGTGTAATCCTTTATGTGTGGAATCTGCTAATTCATTGCGCAACAAGAGATGAGTAGATAGATGTTAAAAGCACCACAAAAGTGGTTTCATGGAATATAATCAGTCCCATGGGGAGAAGAAAGCTTTGACACAACCATAGATCACTTTTGTGGTGAAGGAAACTAATGACTTTTGTCTGATGAACTGGCCAAAAAGGACATGGGAGAAAGAGGGCTTGAAACTTCTTTCATATCACCTACCTTTTTGTGTTGCAGCTTATATGTAGCTCTGCATTTAAACTTATTTTAAACATGCTTAAATTGATGTAGAGAACCTGCTATGGGTTTTTCTGAGGCTGTGCATTCACAGTAATGACACACACGCTTTATAACAGATGCCGTTTTCAGTGGCCCGGACTGTTGTTCAGAAGGCAAATGGCCTTCCAAGTATTCGAACTATGCTGCATGTAAGCCACCCAACAGTAAAGAAGACAGCGGTCTCACTGCTGAGGAACTTGTCCCGCAACACCTCTCTTCGAAGTGATATAGGTGAGCAAAAGACTCATTGTCTCTTGGGCTTCCTCAGCTCTCTTTGCCTTAAAGTTTCCTTCTTTAAAAAAAGAAATGTGCAAAAACCTGATACATGAGATTAGTAGATTTTTAAGGCAGATACTTGAAGTCACTATACGGGGCTGAAAATAAGAGTTTTGACTAAGAAAAACTCTTAACCTCAAGTTTTCACTAAATTCTGTGTTCCTCATCAGAGATTTTCATTGATGTTACTTTTAAAAAATACATAATGGAAATAAAATCTATACAGATTTGGAGAGGGAGTTTTTCTTCTCCTTAAAATAGGGTAAAAGAGAGTGAGTCCTGAGTTCTGTATTGCCATAGCTATGTAATCCTTTGCAAGAAATCATACAGCATCATAATTTGTCAAGCAAACACTGTATTTTCTTCTTTTAGACAGAAAGCTTTGTAATCTTGCAGTTCACACAGGTTTTATGCATAAGTTTTTTGAGAATGGAAGTTAGAAGGTGGTACAGGGAATATAGCTCAGGCTTTTTAGAGGACCTTATTTCTAAAATATTATTATTTTTACATCAGAAGCCATTTCTATTCTAAGTATTCTAATTTCAATTTAATGTATATTTGATTTTTTTGCTGCTTATTTGTTTTACATTGTTCCCACAGAAGGGGAGGTGATGTGGAAATTACAGGCATACAGATGGTTCATGGGGGAGATTATCCTCCAGAATTCTGCAGAACAGTCTCCTGGGCACAGTTTAATTCTTAGAGAACATTCCCTGTTAATGCAAATACTGTAACATGTTATTGGGTTGATTTCAAAGGGATAATCTGTATGATGTTAAAAATTACAAGTGGTGAACCCACCAGTAAAAGTATGAATTTTGTTTCTCTTCTAACTTATAGCTAAAGAAGTTTTGCCTGATTTGGTCTCAATACTTCCTGAGACAGTCCCGGGGTCTGATATTGTGTGTGAAACCACAGCATCCATCTGCTACACCTTGTACAATCTGACACAGAGCATTTCACACAATGCACGGCTTCTCCTGAGTGCTGATGGCCTACCAAAGATTATTACCATCAGCATGAATGACAGGTAAGATGGTTGAGATGCCTTCCCCTCTCCATTCTACTTTCCCCGGGAAAAAAAGAAACTGCATCCTTTGCTACTTGGAGGATAAAAAACACTGCATCTCAAGGTACAGGACAGCTTAAGCAAGTGACTGTGATGTGAGTAAAATTGCATGTATTTGGAAATACGGAAAAAGATAACAACACTTCCGTCCACAGCTAAATTTGCCATGTTCCAGCATTTTAAATAACTCTTTGGAAGATAACTGCACAACATTATCTATATTCTGATATATACAGTGACTGACCAGCAGATCTTATCTGTCCCCAGAAAATTTCTATCTTTCCTGTTCTTTATAACATAGTCCTGATAATCTTTATCAGTAAAGTGCAGGGATACATTTTACAGAACCTACTGAACTGTACTTTAAAAGATGTTTACAAAGTGGCATTTTAGAAAATAGATTTGAAATTCCTGTAATTATTCTTAATATGTCAACACATGCAACCAATATTTACTCAAAAGTATTAATTAATGAATTTGAATAATGGATTTATGAATATGAATAATTATTCTGTTTGTCTTCCTTCCTTTTTACAAAATGGTAGAGGAAATTCATTTCAGCAAAGGAAGCCCTCATGAAGTCCTGAATACTTTAATCCCATCTCACTAACCCGAGATTTTACCTACTACAAAGATCCTTTCAAATAGTTGTTATGCTGAGGTATATTTTCCTCAACTGAAAATTTCTAATATGATAGCTGCTCAAAGATGAAGGCTATAAAGTACTTAATTTCTCCCAAATCTTGAAGAATTAGTCAAGTAGGGAGTCATGTTTCCTTTTGTTTTCAGTAGTCAGGACAGCATGAAACATGCTGGAATACCTGAAGAGCAGTGAAACAGCACTTAGGAGGAAAGAGGCAGAAAAATGCTACAAGGTTACATTTGCTGAAGTCTGAATATGCACTGTGATTATGACATGGGAATTTAAGATGTTTTATCATTCTTTTTGCAAAATTGCAGTAACATGTTCAGCAAGGCTAGTAGGGCTGCTTCAGTCCTCCTCTACTCCTTGTGGTCACATACCGATCTTCACAGCGCTTACAAAAAGGTAAGATCTGAGTTGGAACAAAGATATGTTATCTGTTCTTTCGGACCTAGAACCCTCTCATTTGTCCTCTGGGGCCCTTAGCACTTCCGCCCTGTTAAGAAACAGCCTATGATAGGATTTCAAGTGGTCTCTGAATTTGGTGTTCCTATTACTTGTACATAATGCTGCACAAGTAATGCGTGCCCTTGATTTTTGCTCCTCTTTGTTCATATTCTTTCCTTCTGTGGTTTTGTATCCACTGGCTAAGTTTCTGAAAAATGTTGCTGCTGCCTGCCAGAAGTGTCAGATGGTGAGAAGTGATGCGCCATAGGTGTCCATCCATCGCTGACTGAACCAACCTGACACACAGGGCTAAGGTGCCAGAAAACCAAAGGAAGGGCGAGGCAGCTTCCTGTTGTAAAACCAGAGCAGTCTTGTTCTTGTTATTTGTATGGGCTGGGAGCCCAGGTGTTAGTTATATTCAAATAAAAAGCTACCGCCTGGCAAAGGTGTTGGCAAATGTTCACTGCCACAGTCAGACTCAAACAAAAAATGACCAGTGTGAATCAGCCAACAAACCAGTTTGTGTCTTTCCTGTTGAAGCTCTAGGACTGCTTTTTTCAACACACAGCTGGGTCAATTTCAACCTACCTACCTTCAACCTGCATTTCAAACTGTTTTCATTCCTTGTTCTCTTGCTGTTCCATATTTCTGCCATCTAAAATTCCCTATTACCTAAAATTATTTGATTTTTAAAAGCTCTAGCCTTTAGCATTTATTACTCAGCTTATTTCTTCTTGTAGATTTTTTATTAAAATTTGCTCAGAAAAGGTTACTTAGCGTAGTATCCTTTAAGAGTCTTGCAGCACACTCAGCAACTACACTTACCCACAAGCCGGAAAGCTGTGTTCAGGAATAAGGGTGCTCTACCTATATAATCTCTGACTGGATTTTGTTGTCTCTGCTTGTTTGCAACTATATTCCTGACTTTACCATTCAGCAATATCCCTAATGACACAATTTTTTTGAAGTCACAGGTGCATACACTGGGTATGCCTGTAAGACACATTTGTCAGACCTGAGTTTCAAAAAATACTGATTAGTTGCTGTTCTTGTACACATTGGGTCCCTTTAGAGATACCAGGTATGGCACTAAAAACTGCATGCCACCAAATGTCTAGGGGTTTTTGAAAAGCCAGTCTAATAAGCAACAGAAATCACTTGATCAAATGAGACTGATAAAATCCTGAGTCATCTTGGCATTGCCCTGTAGTCTTTGTTCAGATAGGGTTAATCTCAGCTGACATTAGTCACCTAAGAGTTAGGAGTCTGTAGAACTGACCTAGAAGAATAGGCATCTGGTGCGGTCAGTGGAGAGAGTTAAGCAGCTCCAGTGATTCATCATCTTGCTTATCTTAGACTGAATGGAATCACTCCTGAGAGATTCCTGTTCTGTCTCTGCTGATTGCAAAGGACTGTGCCTAGATCCCCCCACCATGGCTCCATATCTAGCTTTTAGGCAGCTGAACTCACCTTCCCTTGCAGAATTGGTACTGAAGGTAATGAATTATTCTGTTTCTTTCATTCCAAAGGCTGACTTTAAGAAGGCAGATTTCATCAATACCCGGACCACAAAAGCCTACAACTCACTAAAAGATTGAATCAGAGCATAACACCACTGAAGACAAATGAGATCATATGTCAGTTAACATGACTATCTTCACACAGTTCATGGTGCCATCATGAACCAGCAAGTATCTCAGAAAAAAAAAAAAAAGAGGATAATTTTATATAAGACTGGAGTGACCAGAGGGTAGCTGTTTTATGTTTTTAATCCTAATAATCTTGTTATCACTGTATATTTCAATATAAGAATAACCAAAGATGGATTCTTCAGAATGTCTGAGGTTAAATATTATCCAGGTTTATCACCATTCAGTCAGAGCTTCAGATGTCTGTCTTTAGTCTAACAGGCATTTATACACAGAGGTTTGAAATGCTGATTAACAGCAAATTCTTTTCAGACTGTTTTATACAGATAGTTTTCTACAGTAGATAAGCATCAAGTGCACTGCTCAGGAGATAATAGTTTTTCACTGTTTTGTTTCTTCACACATGCTGAATAAGAATCTCCAGACTCTGTGAGTATACACAAGGAACTGTTTCACTGCCTGCATTATAAAAGCACCTATGAAGTTAAAATGATTATTTTTGTATTGCTTGTATTCAAGAGCTCACTGGTACTTAAGTCTCTTTCCTTTGAGATTTCATTAGCAACAGCAACAAAACTGATTTTAAGTAAGTCTTATCACTTGCTTCTCTCATCTTTCTTAACATGGCTCTTGGATTTAATAACTGTGTCCAGAAAGAGGTTTTTAATTAGTACCACTATGTTTCAAACGCTGTGTTTCAGACACTTTTGGCTGAACTTAGAACTGTCATTCTTTGTAAGTTAATGGAAGCATTATTTGCCAGTGATTAAGTGATTATTTTAAGAAAATTGCATTTTCAAAACAAATCTGTTGATAATCTGTATATACAGTAAAGGCAGTAAAGTCTTGCCTTTATTGTTGAAGTAATATATACACACATACAAGAGGTTAGGCTTCATGCTGCTTAAGGAATTCATCTGATCCTGCTTCACATTCTCTCACTTGAAATCATCATCCTCCCTACAGCAATTATATGCAGTGTGATAACTGAAGGACTGTATTTGCACATGTGAGAATACGTAACAGGAGGAGAAAAATTCCAAAACACCTAAAGTCTGTTTCCCTCAGAGAGGGAAAAGAAGCACTAAAAAAACCCATTTGATACCTTCCATAAGCAAGTTTTATCTTAACAAATGAGTAGTTTAATTGTCTGTTATACCAATTGGAAATTTATATATGAATATATAAACCTCTGTGGATTGGATTACCATCTGACATGGTCTGGCATTACTCTTCTGAAAGCAGGGAAATAAGATACATTCATGGCAACAACACTTTGGCAACACAAGCCTTCGCATGAACTGAACCTGTCCTGTACCCCCATGTTGAACTGCTGGCACAGGAGCTATTGCAGCTGTTCTTAGCCAGAAAGGGATGCATAATCCTTAAAGTAGGGACCTCACGGAGAGATCATCACTTCAGTTCAAAGGTCTAGCTCAGAAACTTACCAACAGCAAATTGTGACATTGCACTGTCCAAACGTATTCTGAATATCAGGGAGCTAAATTCTGCTGGTAGATGCACATAGTTCTTGCAGGGTTCCTAGGAAGTCTCACACGTGCCTACAGAACAGAACATGTCCTGGGGAGGTAAGCAAACAACTCTGTTTTCTCATCACAGATCATTTTCATAGGCCTGTTAGTCCTACACATTTGCTTTGAATAACTCAAATCAAATGCATTCCAGTAAGAGGTTTTAAAAATACTAACTTCTTCTGGGGAGGTCATTTTCAAAATACTCCAGGTCCAAAAACAACACAGAGGAAGGGAACTTGTAGCACTGCGTGTAGAGGAAATTGGTTTTGTAATTTTTTAAAATATGATAGAAAACAGACAATTAAAATCTAATTTTTTTCTTCTAACTTGTTAACCTAAGTACCACTGCATATGCCATAAATAAATAATCACCAGAAAACCTGGACGTCTCCTTTTACTGACCAAAAGTTAGCGGTAGGCAAAACTAATATATTAAAAGTAACCCTGAATATGGAGTAGCACGGGAATGAAGAACTGCAAACTAAAGATCAGGAAGGGGACTTGTAGAAATACTAAAGCACTGGTTTCATTCTGTGAAACAAAACACCAATG